>ML810894.1:46593-79875 GCA_009831015.1 Picea engelmannii
AGAGAGAGAGAGAGAGAGAGAGATCCGGATTTTATGAGCAGAACAAAATGAATATGGATTATTAAAAGATGCTTAATACAAAATAACAAAGATACAATAAAATTGGTTTTCTATTCAATAAGGAAATAAGTTGAAACTATAAAATGCAGCAGAAAACAAGCTTGTTGGAATGGTGGCGACTTATCTCTGAGAAGAGATGTGATGACTGTGCTCATTCGCAAGAAGATGGTTACAATGAGGCTCTGAAGGCATTTTTACAATAAACAGGAATGTCAAAAACCCTAGACATCCAAAAACCTAACCCTAGGAGATGAAGCGCCAAAATTCATGTGGGCCCCGTTTGGGTAAGTTAGTACATCAACTTCCTGGGGTCGTAACTTTTGCATAGGATATTTGTTTTCGGCACACGATAGCCCGTTTAAAAGGTCTAACCGAGAAGAAAAATTTTTGACTGGCCCATTTGAGTGTCTTTTCCAATCTCCTAGGCCCCAAATCCCCAAAAAACGTCGTTTAGGGCCTCAAAATAGCCCAGGAAGTTTGGAACCTGAAAAACTGCCGAAAAACTACCAAGGTGGAAAACTTTTTTTTGAGACATTGGAATAGGTGGGTGGCCACTGATATCCACTTGGATCAATCCTCCCTCCTTAGGAAGCAATGGTCTCCATTGCGTTGAGTTCCCCCATTAGATGAGGAAATTTCTACTGAATTTGGCCCCGGGTGAGCCACTTGCCTTAGTGTAGGAGCTACCCTGCTTTGACGACTCGATAAAGCTGGATCCTTTGCTGTTGAGTGCCCTTAATCTGTGTGTCCACAATATGATCACTGGATGCATGTTTCATGAAGTCATGGTTGAGCTATGTTGGTGTCAACTGTTCTACTATCTCTGAGGTGTCCAATAATGGTGGGAAATATGGCCGAAGGAGAGCTACGTTGAAGACTGGATGCACACCAAGGAAGGGAGGAATGTTGATATCAAAATAATTGTCACCCACAACCTTGGTGATGGTGTACGACCCATAACAGAGTGGGCAAAGCTTCTGATGGGGCCCTGTAAGGCGTTCTTTTTTCAAATGCAACCAAACTTTGTCACCCACCTGAAACTTATGTGGCACCCCATGTTGATCATGGCGCTGCCTGTACTTGGAATTAGACTTCTGTAGAATATTCTAAACTTGTTGGCGGATGTGCTAGATCCACTCAATGAATCGGGTGGCTTTGTCAGCTTCTGGTGGAGCAGGGGATGAGTCGGTCGAGGTGGTTGCCAGGGGTAGTGCAACATCCATGGGTCTTAATGGCTGGAATCCCAACCCCACCTGAAAGGGGTTGTGGCCATTTGAGCTATGCAGGGCTCGGTTGTAGCTATGTTGGACATAGCTATGTTTGGTTGCATTTGAGCTATGCAGGGCTCAGTTGTAGCTATGTTGGCCTTGTAAGGTGTTCTTTTTTCAAATGCAACCAAAATTTGTCACCCACCTGAAACTTATGTGGCACCCCATGTTGATCATGGCACTGCCTGTACTTGGAATTAGACTTCTGTAGAATATCCTAAACTTGTTGGTGGATGTGCTAGATCCACTCAATGAATCGGGTGGCTTTGTCAGCTTCTGGTGGAGCAGGGGATGAGTCGGTCGAGGTGGTTGCTAGGGGTAGTGCAACATCCATGGGTCTTAATGGCTGGAATCCCAACCCCACCTGAAAGGGGTTGTGGCCATTTGAGCTATGCAGGGCTTGGTTGTAGCTATGTTGTACATAGGGAAGACTCTCATCCCATATGCGGGGGTGTTTTGAATTGTAAATGCGCAGGATATGTACGACCATCTGATTGACGACCTTAGTTTGACCATCTTTCTAGGGGTGGAAGGCAATGGATTTGGTGAGCTTGGTATCCAGCAGTGACTAGAGGCTTGAACAAAATGAGTTGAGGAATCGACTATCATGGTCTGAGATAATGGTTTGTGGGATCCCACAATGTACCCATACTCGTTCAAAGAATAGCTTGGCAATGGATTTTGCTGTGATGTTCTTCTTATAGGTAGCTAGAATCGCCATCTTGGAAAAGCGATCAACAACCACAAAAATACAGTCATTTCCCCTCTTGGTGGAAGGAAGGCTCGATATGTAGTCCATTGATATGGATTCCCACAACCTGTTAGGAGTAGGAAGAGGGGTGTACAAGCCCCGTTTCTTAGTGGTCGGTT
The DNA here is from genome assembly GCA_009831015.1 of Picea engelmannii. Taxonomy (NCBI): domain Eukaryota; kingdom Viridiplantae; phylum Streptophyta; class Pinopsida; order Pinales; family Pinaceae; genus Picea; species Picea engelmannii. Next base: position 48,792 of record ML810894.1, read on the forward strand.
TGGAAATAGCGCAGGTGGTGCAGGACCTGATATAGTTTCTGACATCCTGTCAAAGTTTTGGCTAGTAGAAATGTTTCTACAACACTTCCATTGTCTTTTCGACGCCAAAGTGTATTGCCACCCGAATGTAGTGAGCTTCCCAAATTATCTTCATTCTCTCTCTTGATGGAATGAAAATATGGCCTAGACAACATAATAACTCATCTCGAAGATGGAAATTAGCAACTACTCAATTGGAGCCCAACATTTGGTAGTTTGTGGAGAAGTTAGGGTATGTTTCGTAGAGGTGGGGCCATCTAGAGGTCTCATGGCCGCAATATTATAGCACCATGGTGAGTGTCGTGATTGTAGGTCGGCTAAGGAAGTCAACAACTCGGTTGGTACTTCCTGTTTTATACTTGATGTTGAGGTGGACCTGTTGTAAGTATGTTGACCACTTTTGATAGTGGTCATTTTGCAATTTTCCTTGGGTTTGCATGAACTGTAGTGGCTTCTAATCAGTGTGGATGACTGTCTCCTTCCCAAGAATGTAATGTCTCCACTGGAAGCAGGATTTCACAATGGAGTACATTTATTTGTCATAAGTAGGGTAATTATGAACAACATCTGATAGTGTCTCACTATAATATGCCACAAGATGGCTGTGTTGAGTGAGAATGTTGCCCACAACATAGTCTAAAGCATATGTCTCGATCTCAAAGGGATGTTGTAGGTTCGGTAATGAAAGTATTGGGGATGATGAAAAAATATTCTTCAATTCATCGAAGGCTTGTTGTTGGGATAGGCCCCACACAAATTTTTCCTTATCGCCACCCCTGGTTACTTGGTTGATGGCCCATGTGATTGAGAGAATCCCAACACAAACCTGAGATAGAAGTTGGTGTGGCCCAAGAAGCTTCTAAGTTCAGTGAGTGTGGTTGGGGTTGTCTAGTTATTTCAAAGAGATCAAGGAAATAACACTAGGAGGGACTTCCTTGGGTATCCTATACAATTTCATGTTCAAAGTAATAATAACACTACGAGGCCTAGACTCATATACAAAATGAAGTTTCCATAAATAAGGTTGGCCCAAAAGAAAATTACAAGTTTCGAGAGGAGCAACATCACACAATACCTCGTCTTTGAAGGGCTTGATGTCGTATGACAATCGACAATGTTGGATGACGCAAAGATCACTTCCTTGGCAGAGCCATCCAATGGTGTAGGGTTGTGGGTGCGGCATTGTCAGAAAGACCAATCGCTTGATGACCTATGTTGATATGAGGTTCTTCTAACTACCTCTATGAACGATGAAGTGCAGTGGGGTGCCTTTTACCCACATCTGTGAATGGAAGAGGCACTCTCCTTCTTCTGGCTCATCTGGTTCACCAGACTGGAGCTTGGTTGTAGAAACGGTGGCACTGGGCTCCGCGTCAATGATTCGTCTTCCCCTTTATGGTTGTGACTCATAGTCAGAACCCACATCTGATTCAAAGGCTTTCACTTCGACCACCAACGATTTCTTTGAGTGACAGTTAGCAGTGTTATGCCAAGGGCTCTTATGGAAGTCGCACCACTTCTTGGTATCTTTATTTTTCTTTCCAGTGTCCTTCTTTGCTTACATCTTGGAATGGTTGTCCTGATACTATGCATCATTTCTCTATCCTTTTTTCTATGGGTTGGGGCCATCCTTTCCTAGATTTTGTTGTGAGGGGTTCCCAGGCCCAAATTGCCATGTCTTTTATTTGAGATTCTGCTTGATTTTGATGACATATCGGTAGGCTCAGCCCAAGGACAAGATGTCCATAAATTCCATTTCGGTCTGGATGTATCTATGTAGAGCACCACAATAGTTGAGCACCATATGTTGCTCTGAATCTTTGATACCCATCTTGGTGTGCAAGGTATGGAAGATATTTGTGAACTCTGGCACTACTTGGTCTCTTTCTTGTTGTAGTGTGGTCCATTTGGTATACAAGTCATCATAATTTCCGACAAGGTAGATTTGTTCCTTAATATCATCCCTGAAGGATTCCTAGGTGGACGCAAATGTAAATAATGAGGGTTCCTCTGTTTCCTTTTTATCACAGAAAGTTTCCCACCAATATTTGACATGGGGAATTAATTTGAGGATCAAAAAAGTAATCTTTTCTCTATTCAAAAAGTTATGGAAAAAAAATACCCTTCTAGTAGATTCAACCACTTGTCTACAACATCTACGTCTATCTGACCTTCAAATATAGGAATATCAAATTTTATTTGTACCTTGAAGGGGGCGGTGCCTCCGCTTGAGGAAGATGCGTTGCTTGTTGGTAGCCACCGAAGTATTTGCGCAAAACTATCCATCATCTCATTCCTCTGTTGCATGATGGATTCCTCAAGCAACATTTTGAAAGGATCTCTTGTACCATAATATTTATTTTCTCCTGCCATGAGAGGTCTCTTGGGCATGCAAGAGCTTTTTTCCTCAAGAGAAACAAGCTCGAGACCCAATTCTTTGTACCCTGACCTCATTGGGGACATGCATTAAGACAACAAGGAGAAGACCGCTATGATAACACTGATCCATATTTTATGAGCAGAACGAAATGAATACAGATTATTAAAAGATGCTTAACACAGAATAATAGAGATACAATAAAACTAGTTTTCTATTCAATAAGGAAATAAGCTTAAACTGTAAAATGCAGCGAAAAACAAGCTTGCTAGAATGGTGGCAGCTTATCTTTGAGAAGAGATGTGATGGTTGCGCTCATTCGAAAAAATATGGTTACAAAGACGCTCTGAAGGCCTTTTTACAATAAATAGGAATGTCAAAAACCCTAGACATCCAAAAACCTAACCCTAAGAGATGAAGAGCCAAAAGTCATGTGGGCCTCGTTTGGGTAAGTTAGTACATCAACTTCCCGGGGTCGTAACTTTTGCATACGATCTTCGTTTTAGCCGCATTATAGCCCATTGGAAAGGTATAACCGAGAAGAAAAATTTTCGACTAGCCCAAGTGAGTGTCTTTGGCAATCACTTGGGCCCCAAATCCCCAAAAAACGTCGTTTAGGGCCTCAAAACGGCCCCAAAAGTTTGGAACCCGAAAAACTGTCGAAAAACTACCAAGGTGGAAAACTATTTTTTGAGCCAGTGGAATAGGTGGGTGGCCACCGATATCCACCTAGATCAGNGAGAGAGAGAGAGAGAGAGAGAGAGATTAATTATAATGGTGCTTATCGGTTTTGGTTGATATAAACATTCAAGGGCATGCAATGAGAGTTTGATAGTTGAACTTACATATATAAATGTTTATGTGTGTGTGTGGAACATGGATGCAAATCGTTATTACTTTTCCTATGGTTACAATTTTGAAATGAAAATAATCAGCTAATAATTCATGATGAAAATGATTTTTTTTATGATTATATACTCTATAAAGGTTCACAGTAGTAGAGTTGAACCCTTTGTTAGCCTAGAAGTCTAGCTGTTTGGAGATAGTGACCTTCAAAATTCCTGATTTCTAATTAAAAAAAATACTCTAAATTAAATTTAATATATGGAGGAAAATCAACGAGTACAAGTGGTCTCTCATCTGCCCACTCAACCTTCTATAAAAAGGGAGGAGGACTTTATCAAAGGGAGAAAGAGAAAGTGGGTATAGCTTTGATCTTCTACTACATGCATCTAAATTCATTAGTTCACTCATTTATTATCCTAACAATTATGCTAGCAATGGAAGGCAAGCAGCAATCAAAGGTCCAACAATAGGGTGAAAGAAAATTTTCTTCCCCCTTGAGATAATTTTTATTTATTTGATTCATGAATATATTTCTCTAAAAATGTCTATATGGCTAACATTATCATGATTGCAAATACCCTTTAGACAATCTAAGTGTGGGGCTTGTTAAGGCTCTATGATTTTTGAGGCTTCATCATTCTTGGATTTAAGTTGGCGTGAACAAGATATGATCTCATAAACATTGTGTTTACTTGATTCCATGTCGATTGTTAGAACTCATTGGGTTATTATTGGCTATACATATGACCTTTATCACTGAATAAATGTTTTGGGGAATACCTATGCTTATTTTTCTCTATGTATATTCTATTTTGTTTGTTTAGTTACAATTACTCTTCATCTTATTTTATTTGATTAGGTGTTGTATTTAGGCATAATGTCATCACTTCTTATTAGTAGTTGTTTATGATTATAATATACTGATGAATATCACGCTAATTGCATTAATTTATAGTTCTATAATTTTAACATTGTTTGTTTTTTCTTCATTTTGTCTTATCTACACAATATAATTTTGGCATTCCAACAATGTTTTAATTCATATTTTTAATGTTGTAGCTTATGTTTAATTGAGTAACATTGAATATAACTCTTTGATTACTTTTCCTAGATTAATTTCTTCATTTTATCTTATTCACATAGTTTTTTAGACTTAGACTCATATTTGAATCTCACTTTTAAAGGGAAACAATCATTGATATAAGACACACCTAGAAAAATTCCATACATATAACTGAAGGATTAGTAACCTTAAGAAGAGATATTCCACTCATTGGTTTGACTAATTAAGCTAACTTGTAGTTAACTAGTTTAAGGCTTTAAGCATACCCTAGGTTTCCATCCTCACCTTTCCCCTTGTGGGACCTACAAGGGTGTTTGATTGTTGTTCTTGACTAGTTCAATTCAAGCATCAACATGAATGATGTATAGAGTTTTCCAAAGAGAATTGAGAGTTTTGAGTAAAAAATATAGATTTCCATTATTTTGTAACCACTCAAATATAGTCATTGGATTAATAGAGAACAACATATACATTTGTTAGCATAATCAGATTATGCCTCTGTAACTTATGTTATTTGTTGATCTTATTTGCATCCATATTTCTTTCTGCTAGAGTGTGGTAGCTATTTGCAAGAAGTCTAAATTCATATTTTACATTATGTATTATAGTGTTGATTCATAGGCATGGATATTTACTAAAATAATATGATGTTAAGTGGACTATGCATCCTCATAGGTTCATTTGTCATGCATGTCTCTCTTTCAAGTAAAAAAATATTTGGATACTTGTGTTATTGTTTCAAGTTCTTTACTATTGATATTTTTTCTTGTGGTTTTAACTTTCAAGCAGATGTCATCTTTCTATATTTGAGGGGAATTGGAAAATTCAATTGGAAATCTATTAATATTAGGTTGTTTTATCTTTGAAGGGTTTCAAGCAATTTGACCATTTTTTTCTAGCTTGTTACTTTTGTCAAATAATCAAAATACAAAATAATAATATTTTCAGTTCAAAAGATTAAATCATGTGTTTCATGTGAATTTGTGTATGTATATGCATACAAATAGAAATTTTAAAATCGACAAAAAAAACATAAGGTTAAATGGAACCACAAAATTATAGGAGTCACAAAGGTTGAGAACTCCATTGAGAGGGTTTTAGTCCAATTCATTCCTTGAAATTCGACATGATCATCTAGACTGGTTGATACGATCTTCATATGTCAATCTAAGACTTGCTACAAGATTGAATTTAAAATAAATATTTAGGCGAGGTGATTTGAGTGTGAAAATTACATTAGATTGGTCATAGGTTCAAATCTCTTGATTGTTATTGTTTTATTTCACACACACATTGTTTCTTACCCTAACACCTTAAGCCATCCATTGTGAAATGATCTCCACCATTGGCATAACAATCAAACCATCAACTTTTGGATCAAACACCATAGCTACTTGCTTCATCGAAAACCATCATCAATACAATCACTTTCATTAGTTGCTACATAAATTAATGCATCTCTATGTGTTGATCCAAGAGCTTAGTGACTCATAAATGTGGAATAGTCCATCAACAAAGGGTTTTTTCTCATCACAAACTCACCAAGAGCCACATACACCAAAACCATACATCATGTGAAAAATAAACCTGTAAATTCCTCTAGGCCAATTCTTAATCAATGGATCTCCATGATGTATGATGCTCCCCACAAAACATGCAAGAGATAACAATTTTCTTCACCATTTCCTTCACAAAACCTCTATGATCTCTACTCCTTATGTAGCTCAAGCTCCATGATCTACGTACTACAATCATAGTAATCATAGTGATTTTCTATTAAATCATAAGCACATATGTGTAACATCCCTCTCTTGTGAGCACTTGTTATCGACTTATTCTTTGAGGACAATTGTGTGCAAGTGATCTGGTTATAGTACATGGTTATTTGTTTCACCTATGGATTCTTATGATGATTTTGATGGTTTTGATTTGATGTTATTTGATATATATGTATTGACAGATTCTATTGACGAGTTTACCTGAGTGTGCAAGACATTAGACAGGTTGTGGATGTCGAGGGCATCAATGGACCTCCTTGGACTCCAGATTGAGTTAGGGAGTGGATTGTATTGGTTTGAGAATTTCATTTATGCATATGTGACATATGATCGATTGTAGTATAATTTTGTATATGGATCACTGACAGTGTTTCGTTGATGGATGTAGGTTAATGATTTCTTGCTAATCTGAATCACGTAAGGAGTAAAGGGGACATGCACATAGACCAGATATTGAGGGAGAGGTGTGGTAGTGTCCCTGTCACAACCTAATAGCACTCCCGCTGAATTGTAGGTTAACAATTACCTACTTTGAGAGGTCCACGATGCAGTGAGGGAAAACTGAGATAGTCGCTCACGAAGATTTCTAAGGGGAGTGCAATAAGGCAGGTTCCTTATTCCTTAGAATCCCTTAGTCTCTCACTAGGTCGCCCAAATGGAGTGTTGACTCCAGGGGTTGGACAACTACCAAAACCATTCAAAGTCGAGTGGCACCCTTGGAGTACAGAGTGCGTCTTGAAGGGAACGCCGTGAAAGTAACACTTGAGTCAATGAACCTAGGTGGCCTAGAAAACCTTGGGCAAATAATTAAACCTTGTAAAATATTTAAGCATTGTCGTATTTAATTAATTAATTAAGGATTGAAATGATTACTTATGAATCCCCAAATGAAAGTCTAAGCCTCTGCAAAAAATTTAAGTCTAAGTCTAAGTTAGTAAGAAGACTAAAACCAAATTATAAATCAAATAATGAGGGGATGGAGTAAATTAATTTAAGAAATTAAGAAAAATAAAATAAAGCTAAATATTGATTTGATACACATATGTGAAATAAATTACCAAATTGGAATTTAAGGTAAGAATGGAATAAAGCTGAAGGGATGTGTATGCATAGAAAAGTATCTAGAGTCTAGTTAACACTAGTCTAACTAGTAGAAGAATCCTATTTTAACTCAACTAAGATTTAGTAAGGCGTCAGTCATTAGTTGGAAATAATGGGAATAAAGAGACAAATAGGAGTGATTTTAGGAAAGGTGAGGAAAATTGACTTTTATTAAAATAAATTGTTGATTTACTTGTGCAATTTGGGGTAGAGGATGACAAGTGTAAGGGGGAATTAATTCTAAATTATTTAATTAAAAAGTGAATTAATTGTGCAAGTGGGGATGTGTCATGGGGAAATTCTATAAAACAAATGGCCTAGATGAGAAATGAATCACATGGGTTATGGGTAAAGTTATGCTGCATAATTTTTTATTGGATTTACTTGTGAGAGTTGGGATACCCATCTTGAGAGAGAGTGGTGACTCTGCCTTGCGAGGCGAGTTGGGAGCTAAAAGATTTCTGGTTTTGTGTGTGTGTGGCCCATTTGCGGCTTGGGGGGATAAGGGGGAATAAGAGTACCCCTAGCGTTGGATGGGAGGTACCGGTGAAGTCTCAATGATCAGCAAGTAGAAGATCGGAAGTAGCGCCACATTGGAAGAACCTCTTCGGCTTCAACGTCAGTTGTTACGGTATTTATTATCTAAATTGGATTTAATAGTTTGGATTACATATACATGGATTTTATTGCAAAAACTATATTAAATTATGATGTTATATTCTGCGAGTTCAATGGATGATTGTGGGATGTGGAAAGGATATTTTTAACAATGCTACAACTAAATTCTAACCAATGTATGTAAAATATTAATCGATGTTCTCCCTTTTTAATCCATAGGTTTTTATTGATTACCTTGTTGTGTCGAACCAGATTACTTACTGTTCAATCACCGCTTGCTTGCTCCCTAAAATTTTGTTTGTAGATTGGAACATCCACCAACACCCTCTGTGTTTTACCATGATATTACCTTGAGATTCTTCCAGGAGTATTCTATGTGTTTTACCATGATCTTACCTTCTGATTCTTCTTGGAGTATTCCCTACATTTTTCCATGATCCTACCTTGCTATTGTTCTTGGTGTTAAGGTCCTATAAGCTATACGAAGTCTGACTATGTATTTTCCTCTTGACTTTCTTGTTTTTCTCAAAATTAATAAGGTCCTAGACCAAATTTTCAAACAAATTTCCAAATACAATTTGCTCATTGTTTAGCAGTTTAAGTCAGCGCTAATCCCTCCATGTGTTTGTAGTCATCACCATCCCAAAATGTATTTTGTCTTATGCTATTCAGCCTACCATAAAAAGTACACCATCAGCACCATCCAAGCATACTCAGAGAGTCCAAGAAACTCACCTTTGGCACAACAAGAACAATCTACTCAAAACATGTCACTTGGAGAATTTTTGAAAGCACATTTTCTAAAAATGTCTTGTTTAGCCATCTTTTTTCTGAACAGGTTGTGGAAAATAAGAGGCGGAAATTGAGAAACTGGAGGAGGTTTTTGTGCATAAGAAGACAAAGTAGAATAAACTATCTCACTTTTTACACAGGTGTTACAGGGTGATATATCCATGCACGTATTTACAACCTATTTGTTTGAATGCGCAAAGGCTTGTTTTAGTCATATTTTTGCAGAGAATATTATGAAGAACTGGAATATAATTTTGGGAAACTGAAGGAGTTTTATTTACAAACCACATTCATATAAAAAAACCTCTTTTATTTTATTCACATATATTGTGGTTAAAGATATATCATCTCGTCTTTGACCCCTATTTTTCGTTGCATTTCTGGAAGTAGTTTTGGGAGATTGAATTTTTGGAAGCCATGGAGATGGAGTTTTGCAGGTTTAAAGGTTCAATGGTATTATAAAAATTCAGCGATATCTCCTAAAACTATCAATTCATATAAATAATTCTCAAAATCCATCTAAAATATTCCTAAAATAGGACGCTACGCTTCTGCAAATGGTCGATGTGCTTCTACGGGTTTTAGTGACCAACTTCAAACTTGAATTGTGAACCAATGGGAAAGTATTTTTGAAAAATGGAGGAGGTTTTTGTTCCAAACGTACCAAAAAACAAAAACCTCTTTCTGTTTGGTAAATTTTTTTATGTTTAAATAGATATAATCTCGTCTTTGAAACCTAGATTTCAGAGAAATTTTTGCAAGTTTTGGCAACAATGTCATCTACAGAAGCACACCGAGCCCACACTATGCTTTTTCCTGGAGGCTCCAAATTCATTTTTCTCAGCATGAATGAATATATTATGAAGTTTAAATCTCAAATATATCATTGGTGGGCCAGGTCAGTATCAATTTTGCATCAAAAAGAAAAAAATGTGGCGAAAAATTGCTTCCTGCCCCTGTTTTGACCCAGGCGCTACATTTCTAGACCAGTTGCGATAAAATTAGTTTTGTGATGTCTTGGAGTGGATATTTTTCTTGTTTAAGGGTTCAGGAGGACAGTAAACATCCTCAGATATCCATAACACTCATCTGTTTTGTAAAATTATCAAGGGAAGGCCTCCAAAAGTACCCTCAAAGATCACGCTACGTTTTTGTAAAATTCGTTGTGTTTTTACCCGGAAATTTTACCAACAGGATAAATTTTCAAATTCCTTGGTCCAATTAAAATTCCATAGATGTGGTTGACCTTATGAGGATTTTTTGTGATGTAATCAATGTATATGAACTATTCATAAATATTTGAATGTAATTAAAGGGTCATTAAAGTCAGTCAAACAGTTAGAGTAAAAGAGGGAAAACACTTTTTGACTTCGTAGTCTTCAATTTAGTTGGAGATTTTCTTGTGATTTTCTCCTATAATGAAGAATTCAACCCTTTGGAGTGGGGAAAGTTGTTTTGTATCTATATGTATACCCAGGAGATTCAAGCAAAAGGTTATACCTGAAAGGAAGGATGGTATGGAAATATCGCCATCCATTGTAAAGATGATTCAACAGGTTATAAGTGACTTTTTGGGATGAATACAAAGACATTTTGTTTCTAGATTCTTGTGTCATGATAATGTGGTGAAGTGCTTCTTGATGTAACTTGTTATTCTCTTGTTTCACATACTATTTTTTTTTCTGTATTTTTTATGAGAAGATTATGTTCAAGATTTGTTCTCAACACCTTGTACTAGCTTAAAACAATATTTATGTTTTCTTCCAAGTTTGAATGTAGAATTCAGAAAATCTCTGCTCTGCATTTGGATTGAACCCTAACCTATTATTCCTTTCCATATCACAAACTATAATGATACACTGACATGATTTCCTTTCCTTGTTACATTTTGTCTCAATTATTCATTCATTTAATCATCTTTAACCTTTGACTCCATTTTCCCAATGGCCCTCTTCTGATGTCTCAACCAAAAACTCAAAAAGCAAACCTTTTGTCCTCATAACTAGCCTAATACCCAATCCAAACAAAGTTAGATCATGTCGAGAGATCCCTCTTTGTGTCTTGGAGGGCTAGATCCTTGACTCCAAGTGGTTTTGTGGTTACCTCTGTCAATTTCTCCCTCAACCTGAGAAATTACAGAGTTATAACATAATGTCGACTGCACTCGGGAACAAGCTTCTAGTTTCTCCAGAAAAGAATAACGAGTTCCATGTATGATCACTGATGGTGGATAGTGACCAGACACAAGAAGGATGAAATCTTTCACCTGGCGACTCCAATCAGCTCCAGACAATGCCAACTCAAAGACTCCAGTCGAGGAAGAACCTAACATGACAAAGCAATCTAGAAAGATCAAGTATTCGAGTTCAAATTGTATTCAAGACATTGTTGGATTTATCTGTAATTATTTTCTCTCCTATTATAATCCTGGTCAAGAGTATATTATTGAAATTCATAATGATCAGTTTCAAGCTGATGAACCTCAAAAGATTCAGCCTTTACCTATATCTTCGGTACACACTCCAATATCAGTAGATAGCCTAGTGAGACACAAACCTCATGCTTTGTCTCCTACCATTGTTTAAATTGAAGTTAGCTATAAGCCCCTTTATTTACCTCCTATATTTGCAAAAATCCCAGATATATACAAGCCCTTAGATTTGCCTCCTATTCTCCATGACCTCCCTGTCAATTACACCAATAATCTGCCCAGGTTTGATGGAGAAAATGTCAAGATCACCGTTGAAAAGCACATCCAAAGTCTTGAGGATTTTCTTGATCTATTTGAAGTGGAAGAATATGATGTTTGTATCAGGATGTTTTCCCTATCATTGCAAGGTAAAGTTAAAAATTGGTTTAAGAATCTTCCAGTTGCAAGCATTGATAATTTTCATCAATTTGCGAAAATTTTCCTAGATCGATGGGTGATCACGAGAATTTTTTTCTCATCATAGAAGAATATGACCATTTGAAAAGACAACCAGAGGAGATAGTACATAAGTTTTCAGAAAGGTTCAATAAGGTGTACCATTCAATACCTGTTGATATAAGGCCACCCCCAGGATCTGCTCACTTGCATTTCCCAAATGCCTTTGATCCTGAGATGGCATTCCAATTAAGATAAAGGAATACTGCAACTCTTGAAGAAATGCAGAACATTGCAATTGATGTGGAGGCCAACTTGCTGATCAAAAGGTCAAAGGTAAAGGCTGAAGAAAAAGAACATGTGACATATACAGAGATGAAATTAGACATTCTGACCAACACTATGAAAGAGTTGATACAAAAGCTCAGAATGAAATATGAACTAGTTGTTCAAAGACATCATGTCCCATCAGTTCTAGAAAGGAAAAGGATAATTGTCCCCAAGCATTTTGCAACACACCCTTGGGAACCCAAGCCGGAAGATGATTTATTCATGTAGACAATTCACCACATGGGCATCGATGAAATCCAAGATCAGGTTATGATGGAGAAATCAACAGAGTTGATATGTATGTTTGATGATATCCCCTTCATGAACGAATCACCTGAGTATGATCATCATAATGGAAATTATATGATTGAAATTGATGTTGATGGCCCAAAGCAACCAACATTACCTTCATGGGAGGAATAATCTCAGCTCTATCAATGCAAAAATGATAGTAAGAAAGTAAAGACACAAATTCCTCAAGTAAGTACAACAACTATACCTTTATGTTTTGCCTCATTTTTTAGAGAAAATTATAGGCGAGTTGCAAACAATGAGAATGGAGGACTTTCTTATGAAACAGTTGAGGAAATCACGGGTGATGATAAATCTGTCTTAGATTCAAAAGTGTAGCCCCTGAGTCATGTTGAGTGTCAAATCTCAGATAAGAGCTTGAATCCAGACATAGATTATGAGTTAATTCCAAGTGATTCTTTACCATTATGTTTTAACTCATTGCAGTTTTTGAAGAAAAATCATATTTTGATTGATAAGCAGAGGGAAAGTCATGAAATTTCAGTTGAGCTAATGCGACAACCATCGCAGTTCCTATAGGATCCAATAGCTGATGTATTGGAGGATTTATGTAGTCAAAGTCATGTTCCATCATCCAACTATGGGCTGAAAATATGTTATGATCTTGACATGATCAGGCAATCAACTTCACAGTCTAGTTCAACAATAGTCTTACTTCTAAACTCATCAGAAAACCTGCAACCATATCAAAAATTGCATGAGGATGAAAATAACATAGATACATTGCTAGATCATGTTGCTAACTTGGTTGAGTTTAAAAATCAAGGAACATGTCAGTTCTACCTTGATCCTATAGCTATCTATATGGAGAAATGTTTCACTGCACAACCCCAATCTATTTCTGGAATTACTTTCGTTCTTCAGGATTTCCAAGATCTCTGTTGTGAAGATCATGCAGAAAATCAATCATTAATTCCTTTGAAAGCTCTAGTTTTGATGCTTATTAAAAACAGTGAAAAAACAAAGTTATTGGATCAACTGCTGGAGTGGATTCATTGGAATTTTTCTATTACCTAATTGAGTAATGATTGCAGTAGATTAGGATAGGAGAGTCTGAATAAGATCAACATTATGAGAATCTCTTTTTCATAAGTGTTCATTTTGATTTGGTTTCAATTGGAGAATCAAAATAGGTTATAGGTTGCAGAATAAAGGTTCGGGATTAGCCCAAAGGATAAGGCATTGGTCTTCATCTTCAGAGATCTGTGGTTCTTGATGTTAACTCCCCAAATAAATCATTGGTTTTATTTTGGTTTTTAGATGATAGGTTGGTTCCTAAATTTGATTTCCAATTTTTATCATTAGGTTAGAGAGTCTGTATTTCCAAAATAATCTCAAAAGACATGTTGATTTTGGTTCGCTCAAGAGAATGGAAAAATATCAGGATTTGGTGGTTTAGGTGAGCCTCCAGCGCGCTCATTAACCACCGAAAGTGTTCATTTTCGACAGATAAATGGTCGAGGCAGAAGGCAAGCAACCACCGAAAATGTTTGAATGGGCAAAAAGAAAACTCGTGCTTTCGCACGCGCCATATGTCAAAAATCGTTGCAATGATGAGGAATACAACCACCGAAAGATCGCATTGTGGGAGATGATTCTCATTCGTGGTGTTCATCCGAAAGGTTCAAAGCACCTGGGTATTATCCATTGCATTAATCATTTCAAATCTACGCAGAGCGGTTATTGACAGGTATAATTGTACGAGTTCCCTCCATTTCAGTGGTAAGTACGCCAGTCATCATTACCAGGTCTTTCCTTCATCTGTAAACTCAACGAGTTACAATGAATCCCGAATATCGCTGAAGATAATCACAAGTCCGCGATCTTATCAGTAAAGCATATTTTCAAAATCTTGATCCCGCTTTCTTGGGCGATTGGCAAGGTGTCTCTGAGTTCAGCCAGCATCTCGAGTCAAGGAAATATGATCGGTCATCAGGTAAGACTGGAAACCTTTCCTTTCAAAATTTCATAAATATAATTGCCCCCAAAAATGTGAAGTTTCGGCTTTCTCCAGTTAGACTGTCATTCGAATGTGGATCGGTATTTTAGTGAATTTATCAATCCTATGCTCTGTCAAACGATTTCACCGTTTGTTCATAAGTGATATCAACTGTATCCTTAGTTCCCAGAACCGTTGTTTCCCAAACACCTGGTTGCCCACAGTGTTAGACACAGTCAACATTGAGCTATGACAAAAGCAAGCCCTGCTTTGAGATCCGAAGTAGATGGCATGTGGTATTTTGAAGATCATCCAGAGGTTGCAGAGTGTTTTAAACAGGTCGGAGTTTTCACATATTGTGAAAAATTGACAGCCTTTCACCAACAAGTTGTTGAAGCATTTGCCCTCTCATATGATGGAAGGATTTCTAGAATAGGTAGAGAGGAGTTCATTATATATGAAGCATCTATTTCCGAATACACAGGGTTATCCAGAACAGGGGATTGCTGGTTTAAAACCTCTTCACCCTCAAATGTTGAATCCAGATCATACTTGTTGCCAGTGCATAAAACTTTGACTTGGAAGAAGGATATTCCTATGTCCTATCTTGAATCGAAGTGGCAGACCCTGCTGAGGGCGATTTTGGTATACATCACCTGTGAAGGGCGCTATAACAGGGTGATGTACTACCATTTTAAACTGTTGAACCACTTCACAGGCAGAGAACAYTTRAACMTACMTTAYTTMTTTCATAGAACYCTGAYTAAGATGGMAAAACAGGTAAAARCTCAGCCTACTAAAGTTATAAGCARAATATCACATCARGGGTTGATTACCCTCCTTGTCAAAGAAGMTCTTCAGAGGAAGCAAATAGAATGGRGTTTCTTCTTGTTCTGGAATGAGTTTCAGACMGAAAAACCTCCAGAGATAAAAGCAAAGAAGTCTAGAAGCAGGAATGATCCTACTCCCAAGAAAAGTCACAGGAGGAGGAAAGGGATTTCAATGCCCAGGGATTCTATAAAAACATCACCCATCAAGCAGGGAGGAATCAAGAGGAAATTAAAGTTTGAAGACAAAAACCATGTCACAGGGAAAAACCCTCTCAATTTACCTTATAGTGACTTTGATTCAGAGCAGGAGATGACAAAAACACAGGACAACTTGCAGATCAAACAGGATGCAAAACTGAAGATAAATATACCTCCATCAAAGCATTCAAAAACATGCAGGCAATCAGAACCGAAGCTTCTTCAAGCAGGCCTAAGAAAGGTAAGACAAAGAAAATCAAGATGCTGCTAAGAGAGATCTATGAGATGGAGGTCCTGGAGAGGGTAATTAAAAAAGCAAACACAGACCTCATAGAGAGAAATGATGAACTGTTCAAAGAGAATCAAACTCTCAAAGAAAAACATGATACAATCAAAGATAGAAACAGAGAGTTAATCAGAGAAAACATGAAATTATATAGGCAGCTTAGGGTTCTAAGGCTCAAGCTAAAGAAGTTTGAATCACCAGAGGAGGAACAAACTGGGTTGGACACTTTGGCTAATCTAGCCACAACAATAATGGATGCGCCAAAACCTCCTACACAGTCAGCAAAGATTCGTAGGTCTGCACGAATCAGAACTACAGTAGCTAAGAAAGTTTGAGAGCTAAAAGGGGATTCAGGATGACCATTTTTGCAATTTTGAAACTCTTCAAAGATTGACTTTCGGTGGTTTAGGCGAGCCCATCGTGTGCTCATTAACCACCGAAACATGCGCTTTCGGTGGATAACTTACTCAAAAATCTTCCCAGACAACCATCGAAAGCCTGTGTGTCCAGAATTAAATGAGTTTTTACACAGGTCAGGGATTTTTGATATGAAAAGATTCAGGATCTTTTCCAATGAATGTCTAATGAATTAACAAGTCCATCCTAGCAGTTATTTTTGACAAAGCATGGAGAAAAGAGGTATTTCAAAGGTCCATGGATACTTTCTGTTGAACAGAAAAGAAGGATACTTTGCTACATCAGCAAACTCGACTTGGTCTTCATTTGAGAATTATCATTTAGCCTTGGAAGGCTGTTCTACACTACATCAACAAACACAGAGAGAGAAATCAGGGATTGACCTCATTTTGAGGAAACATCCCACTTATTTTGCAACAGATTTTGATTGGCTATTTTTAGTTGATTTGATCCATGTTTTTAGGATCAAAGAACTACTTTGTAATGCTATAAATATTAGAATAAAAGAGGAACCAAGGGTTCGACTTTGGAGACTCGTTCATACTATGTAACTAAGAACTCCTCATTTTCATAGGAAGTAATACAAGCTTCTTTTGCCATAACCTGTTCAGATTTCATCTTCCTGTCTATTCTATATTTGCGCTTGGATATTATATTCATGTTGTTATGCTTGTCTAATGCCAGATAACTGTCATCTTATCACTACATTCATAAGTTTAACTCTGCAAATATTTTTGTGATTATTGTAATTGGCCATTCATATATGTCTATATGTGATTCTGCTGGTATAATAGGTATTTCTTCATCCATCACTTATTTTTCAACTCTCTGAACATCTGTGGTTGAAAGCCTTGTCCATCTTGATGTGTTTATGCATGATTTGAGTGAAAATTGATCCAGTCCTCCGACTTGTTCCAAATTCACACTTTTATTTAGAAAATTGCTTCAAAAAGAGTTAGTTACTAGGCATCTCCGACTTACAGCCTAGGAGAGTTTCCTGGAGTAATAACACTTGACACCTCTTAAAAAGAGCTGCCATCCCCCTTTGGAGCCTATGTTAGGGTCCTATAAGCTATAGGAATTTTGACTACGTATTTTACTCTTGGATTTCTTGTTTTCCTCAAAATTAATAAGGTCCTAGACCAAATTTTCAAACAAATTTCCAAATACAATTTGGTCATTGTTTAGCATGTTTAAGTCAGCGCTAATCCCTCCACGTTTTCATGGTCATCACCATCCCGAAATGTTTTTTGTCTTATACTATTCAGCCTACCAGCCAAAGTACACCATCAAAACCATCCAAGAATACTCAGAGATTCCAAGAAACTCACCTTTGGCACAACAAGAACAATCTACTCAAAACATGTCACTTGGAGAATCTTTGAAAGCACATTTTCTAGAAATGTCCTGTTTAGTCATTTTTTTTCTAAACCGATTGTGGCCAATAACAGACGAAAATTGAGAAACTGGAGGAGTTTTTTGTTCACAAGAAGAAAACGTAAAACAACCTATCTCACTATTTACACAGGTGATATATCCATGCACATATTTACAACCTATTTTTCTGAATGCCCAAAGGCTTGTTTTAGTCATATTTTTGCAGAGAATATTATGAAGAACTGGAATATAATTTTGGGAAACTGAAGGAGGTTTATTTCCAAAACATATTCATATAAAAAAAATTATTTTATTTTATGCACAGGTATTATGGTTAAAGAGATATCATCTCGTCTTTGACCCCTATTTTTCGTTGCGTTTCTGGGAGTAGTTTTGGGAGATTGAATTTTTGGAAGCCATGGATACGGCGTTTTGCAGGTTTAAAGGTTCAGTGGTCTTCTACACATTCAGGGATATCTCCTCAAACCATAAATTCATAGAAATAATTATCAAAATTCATATAAAAGTTTCCTAAAACAGGACACTACGCTTATGCAAATGGTCATTGTGCTTCTGCAGGTTTTAGTGACCAACTTCAAACTTGAATTGTGACCAAATGGGTAAGTATTTTTTAAAACTGGAGGAGGTTTTTGTTTAAAACATACCAAATAACAAAATAATCTCTCAGTTTTGTAAAATTCCTTATGGTTAAAGATATATAATCTCTTATTTGACCCCTAGTTTTCAGAGAAATTTTTGCAAGTTTTGGCAACAATGTCATCTACAAAAGCACAACGAGCCCACGCTGCACTTTTTTCTAGAGGCTCCTAATTCACTTTTATCATCATGAATGAATATATTATGAAGTGTAAATCTCAAATATATCATTGGTGGTCCAGGTCAGTATTAATTTTGTAGCAAAAAGTAAAATACATGGTGAACAATTGTTTTGTTCCCCTGTTTTCACCCAGGCGTTGCGTTTCTAGACCAGTTGTGAGAAAATCAGTTTTGTGATGTCTTGGAGTGGCTATTTTTCTTGTTTAAGGGTTTAGGAGGATAGTAGACATCCTTAGATATCCATAAAACTCATCTGTTTTATAAAATGATCAAGGGAAGGCCCCGAAAAGTACCCTCAAAGATCATGTTACGTTTCTGTAAAATTCGTTGTGTTTTTACCTGGAAATTTTACCGGCAGGATAAATTTTCAAATTCCTTGGTCCATTTCGAATTCCATAGATGTGGTTGACCTTATGAGGTTTCTGGATGATGTAATCAAATGTATATGAACTATTCATAAAGATTCGAATGTAATTAAAGGGTCATTATCTGTAGATAGCCCAATGAGACACAAAACTCATGCTTTATCTCCTACCATTGTTTAAATTCCAGTTAGCTATAAGCCCCTTTCTTTACCTCCTATATTTGCAAAAATTCCAGACAGATACAAGCCCTTGTATTTTCCTCCTATTCTCTATGAACTCCCTGTCAATTACACCAATAATATGCCCAGGTTTGATGGAGAAAATGTCAAGATCACTGCTAAAAAGAACATCCAAAGTCTTGAGGATTTTCTTGATATGTTTGAAGTGGAAGAAGATGATGTATGTATCAGGATGTTTTCCCTATAATTGCAAGGTAAAGTTAAAAATTTGTTTAAGAATCTTCCAGCTGCAAGCATTGATAATTTTCATAAATTTGCAAAAATTTTCCTAGATTGATAGGTGATCATGAGAAATATTTTTCTCATCGTAAAAGAATATGACCATTTGAAAAGACAACCAGGGGAGATAGTACATCAGTTTTCAGCAAGGTTCAATAAGGTGTACCACTCAATACCTGTTGATATAAGGCCAACCCCAGGATCAACTCACTTGCATTTCCCAGATGCCTTCGATCCTGAGATGACATTCCAATTAAGAGAAAGGAATACTGCAACTCTCGAAAAAAATGAAGAACATTGCAGTTGATGTGGAGGCCAACTTGTTGATCAAAAGGTCAAAGGTAAAGGCCGAATAAAAAGAGCATGTGACATATACAGAGATGAAATTAGACATTCTGACCAACACTATGAAAGAGTTGATACAAAAGATCAGAATGAAATATGAACTGGTTGTTCAAAGACATCATGTCCCATCAGTTCTAGAAAAGAAAAGGATCATTGTCCCCAAGCATTTTGCAACACACCCTTGGGAACCCAAGCCAGAATATGATTTATTCATGTATACAATTCACCACATGGACATCGATGAAATCCAAGATCAACTTGTGATGGAGAAATCAACATAGCTGATATGTATGTTTGATGATATCCCCTTCATGAACGAATCACCTGAGTATGATAATCATAATGGAAATTATATGATCGAAATTGATGTCGATGGCCCGAAGAAACCAACATTACCTTCATGGGAGGAAGAAGCTCAACTCTATAAATGAAAAAATGACAGCCATAAAGAGAAGACAAAAATTCCTCAAGTAATTACAGCAGTTGTACCTTTATGTTTTGCCTCATTTTTGAGAGAAAATTATAGGCGAGTTGCAAACAGTGAGAAAGGAGGAATTTCTTATGAAACAGTTGAGGAAATCACGGGTGATAATAAATCTGTCTTAGATTCAAAAGTGCACCCCCTAAGTCATGTTGAGTGCCAAATCTCAGATAATATATCGAATCCAGACACAAATTATGAGTTAATTCCAAGTGATTCTTTACCATTATGTTTTAACTCATTGCAATTTTTGAAGAAAAATCATATTTTGATTGATAAGCAGAGGGAAAGTCATGAAATTTTAGTTGAGCTAATGCGACAACCATCCTAGTTCTTACAGGATCCAATAGCTGATGTATTGGAGGATCTATGTAGTCAAAGCCATGTTCCATCATCCAACTATGGGCTGAAAAGATGTTACGATCTTTACATGATCAGGCAATCAACTTCACAGTCTAGTTCAACAACAATCTTACTGCTAAACCCATTAGAACAACTGCTGCCATATCAGAAATTGCATGAGGATTAAAATAACATAGATACATTTCCAAATCATGTTGTTGAATTGGTTGAGTTTAATAATAAAGGAACATGTCAGTTCTACCTTGATCCTATAGCTACCTATATGGAGAAATTTTTCACTGCAGAGCCCCAATCTATTTCTGCCATTACTTTCATTCTTCAGGATTTCCAAGGTCTCTGTTGTGAAGATCATGCCAGAAATCAATCATTAATGCCTTTGCAATCTCTAGTTCTTATGCTTATTAAAACCAAGGAAAAAACAAATTTATTGGATCGACTGCTGGAGTGGATTCATTGGCATTTTTCCATTACCTAATTGAGCAGTGATTGCAGTAGATTAGGATAGGAGAGTGTGAATAAGATCAACATTCTGAGCATCTCTTTTTCAGAAGTTTTCATTTTGATTTGGTTTCAATTGAAGAATCAAAATAGGTTACAGGTTGCAGAATAAAGCTTCGGGATTATCCCAATGGATAAGGCACTGGTCTTCATCTTCATAGATCTGCGGTTCTTGACACCTCTTAAAAAAAGATGCCATCCCCCTTTGGAGCCTATGTTAGGGTCCTATAAGCTATAGGAGGTCTGAATACGCATTTTCCTCTTGGATTTCTTGTTTTTATCAGAATTAATAAGGTCCTAGACCAATTTTTCAAACAAATTTCCAAATACAATTTGGTCATTGTTTAGCATGTTTAAGTCAACGTTAATCCCTGCATGTGTTCATGGTCATCACCATCCTGAAATGTCTTTTGTCTTATCCTATTCATCCTACCAGCCAAATTACACCATTAACACCATCCAAGCATACTCAGAGAGTCCAATAAACTCACCTTTGGCACAACAAGAACAATCTACTCAAAACATGTCACTTGGAGAATCTTTGAAAGCACATTTTCTAGAAATGTCCTGTTTAGTTATCTTTTTTCTGAAGCGATTGTGGCCAATAAGAGATGAAAATTGAGAAAATGGAGGAGGTTTTTGTTTATAATAAGACAAAGTAAAATAGCTATCTCACTTTTTACACAGGTGTTATAGGGTGATATATCCATGCACGTATTTACAGCCTATTTTTTTGAATGCGCAAAGGCTTGTTTGTCATATTTTTGCAGAGAATATTATGAAGAACTGGAATATAATTTTGGGAAACTGAAGGCGGTTTATTTCCAAAACATATTCATATAAAAAAACCTCTTTTATTTTATGCACATGTATTAGGGATAAAGAGATATAATCTCATATTTGACCCCTATTTTTCGTTGCGTTTCTAGGAGTAGTTTTAGGAGATTGAATTTTTGGAAGCCATGGATACAAATTTTTGTAGGTTTAAAGGTTAACTGGTCTTCTAAACATTCAGGGATATCTCCTAAAACCATAAATTCAGAAAAATCATGCTCAAAATCCATCTAAAAGTTTCCTAAAATAGGACACTACGCCTCTGCAAACGGTTGTTGCGCTTCTGCAGGTTTTAGTGACCAACTTCAAACTTGAATTGTGAACAAATGGGAAAGTATTTTTGAAAAATGGAGGAGGTTTGTGTTCCAAACATACCAAATAAAACAAACCTCTCTAATTTTTGTAAAATTCCTTATGGTTAAAGATATATAATATAGTCTTTGACCCCTAGTGTTCAGAGAAATTTTTGCAAGTTTTGGCAACAATGTCATCTATAGAAGCGCAGGGAGCCCACACTACGATTTTTCTTGGAGGATCCAAATTAAATTTTATCATAATGAATGAATATATTATGAAGTTTAAATCTCAAATATATCATTGGCGGGCCAGGTCAGTATCAATCTTTCAACAAAAAGTAAAAAACGTGGTGAAAAATTGCTTTCTGCCCATGTTTTCACCCAGGCGCTGCGTTTCTAGACCAGTTGTGAGAAAATCAGTTTTGTGATATCTTGGAGTGGATAATTTTATTGTTTAAGGGTTCAAGAGGATATTATACATCCTCAGCTATCCAAAACACTCATTCATTTTGTAAAATGATCAAGGGAAGGCCTCCAAAAGTACCCTCAAAGATCATGCTACGTTTCTATAAAATTCGTTGTGTTTTTACCCAGAAATTTTACCAGTAGGATAAATTTTCAAATTCCTTGGTCCAATTCGAATTCCATAGATGTGGTTGACCTTATGAGGTGTCTAGATGATGTAATAAAATGTATATGAACTGTTCATAAATATTTTAATGTAATTAAAGGGTCATTAAAGTCAGTGAAATAGTTAGAGTAAAAGAGGGAAAATAGTTTTTGACTTCCTAGTCTTCAGTTTAGTTGGAGATTTTCTTGTGATTTGATCCTATCATGAATAATTCGACCCTTTGGAGTGGGGAAATTTGTTTTGTATCTATACGTATACCCAAGAGAGTCCAATAAAAGGTTAGACCTGAAAGGAAGGATGGTATGGAAATATCACCATCCATTGTAAAGATGATTCAACGGGTTATAAGTGACTTTTTGGGATGAATACAAAGACATTTTGTTTCCAGATTCTTGTGTCATGATCATGTGGTGAAGTGCTTCTTGATGTAACTTGTTATTCTCTTGTTTCACATACTGTTTCTTTCTGTATTTTTTATGAGAAGATTATGTTCAGGATTTGTTCTCAACACCCTGTACTAGCTTAAAAGAATATTTATGTTTTCTTCCAAGTTTGAATGTAGAATTAAGAAAATCTCTTCTCTGCATTTGGATTGAACCCTGACATATTATTCCTTTCCATCTCACAAACTATAAGGATCCACTGACATGATTACCTTGCCTTGTTACATTTTTTCTTAGTTATTCATTCATTTAATCATCTTTAACCTTTGACTCCATTTTTCCCAATGGCCCTCTTCTGGTGTCTCAACCAAAAAATAAAAAAACAAACCTTTTTTCCTCATAACTAGCCTAATACCCAATCCAAACAAATTTAGATCATATAGAGAGATCCCTCTCCGAGTCTTGGAGGGATCGATCCTTGACTCCAAGTGGTTTGTGGTTACCTCTATCAATTTCTAACTCAACCTGAGAAATTACAAGTGGTTTTTATGTTAGCACTCCGTAATTTCCAAGGATGAGGAATAAATTGGCAGAGGTAACCACAAAGTGCTTTGGAGTCCAGGATCTAGCCATCCTAGACCCAGAGAGAGCTCTCTCAATTATCACAATCAACAATCTGACTGGAGTGCAAAGGATTTATGCTAGGTAGTTTCATCTCAGATGGGTTTTGAGTTTTTAGGGTTTTGATGCTGGATCCGAGAGGAGATTTCAAATAACTAGGTCAAAGTATCAACAGGTTATAGCAGCAACTAAATGTAGGAGCAAGGTAGCAATAACTTTGTGATGGATTTGAAAATTTAGTCGATGTAGTGTAGGGTTTGAACTAGCGAGGAGATCTTAGTGATAATGTACACCATGAATTCACCAATCAAGAAGAAAATTACACAAAATGATGTTCCCAACAAAACAAAGATTTTCATGGAAATAATTCTTCTTATAACC
Source organism: Picea engelmannii (assembly GCA_009831015.1). NCBI lineage: Eukaryota > Viridiplantae > Streptophyta > Pinopsida > Pinales > Pinaceae > Picea > Picea engelmannii. The sequence goes on from ML810894.1 coordinate 72,454, forward strand.
TCTAGGTAAAATCACTGAAGATGGTAGATATGGAAAGAAGGAATGTGTATCATTCATATGAAAACATAACAGAGAAAAAACAACATCACAAACTCATTGCACAAGAATTCCTATATTATAGCTGTAATTGCTCCTTTGATTTCTTGAAAATAGATGAAGTACAAGCTACCAGAGTTCCTCTCTCTGATGTCCAACCAAAAACTCATAAAACAAACCTTTTTTCCTCATAACTAACATAATAGACAATCCAAACAAAGTTAGATCATACAGAGAGATCCCTCTCTGAGTCTTGGAGGGATAGATCCTTGACTCCAAGTGGTTTTGTGGTTACCTTTGTCAATTTCTCCCTAAGCCTGAGAAATTACAGAGTGATAACACCTGGAGTATTCTCTGTGTTTTCCATCAAAATCGCTCAATGCTTTTTTCCTGGAATATGCCCAACGATTCTCATAAACTTAAGTTGTGACTTGCTTGGATTTCACTCAACTAATTCACGTACTTACTCTGCGTTTGTTTATGCCTGGAATACCCAACGATTTTCATAAATTCATTCAATGATTTGCTTGTATTTCACTCATCTAATTCACTTACTTACTTTGCATTTTTTCTACCTGGAATACCCAATGATTTTCATAAATTCATTCAAAGATTTGCTTGGATTTCACTTAGCTAATTCACTTACTTACTCTACATTTTTTTCTTCCTGGAATACCCAACTATTTTCATAAATTCATTCAACGATTTGCTTGGATTTCACTAAGCTAATTCACTTACTTACTCTGCATTTTTTTTTGCCTAGAATACCCAATGATTTTCATAAATTCATTCAACGATTTGCTTGGATTTCACTTACTTACTCTGTGTTTTTTTTCTTTTTGGAATACCCAACTATTTTCATAAATTCATTTAGCGATTTGCTTGGATTTCACTCAGCTAATTCACTTACTTACTCTACATTTTTTCTTCCTAGAATACTCAACGATTTTCTTGGATTTCACTCAGCTAATTCACTTACTTACTCTGTGTTTTTTTTCTTCCTGGAATACCCAAACATTTTCATAAATTCATTCTGCGATTTGGTTGGATTCCACTCAACGAGTTCATTCCCTTACTCTGTGTTTTTTTTTCCCAGAATACCCAACGATTCTCATAAATTCAATCTGCATCTGCATGGAAGACCACTCAACGATTTTCATTAATTACACTTCCTATGCAATTTCACAAAGTTACCCCGCGTTTTCCTTGGGTTTACCTTGTGATTTCCTTCACCCAACTTACTCATCGAGTACATAAACTTCCTCTACAATGGCATGGGGATGTACTCTGCATGTGCATAAATCTAACTCTGAGATTCCTTAATTTTTTCCAATAGGTTGTTGACCCCTTTGTCAAATGGTTGTGCAAGGAATAAGCCTTGAGTTCTCTTTGTTTTTAAAAGGGGTTGGGTCCTTCTTTTAAATTTTTTTATTGAAATTAAGATATGAATGAATTCTTATATCTATGGCCTTAATAGAATTTCCTTCTTAAATTGATTTAGGGTTTAGAATCCTTGTACATCTCTAAGGTGGTGACCTTCCTTAAATTCTCTTAGATTGTTATGAACGCACCCTAAATCCTTCATTGCTTATTATGAATGATCGTGTTAAATTTTTAAGAGATATTCAAGTAGTAATTAATTCTAAAGCACCACTTAAAGAATATTTGACTTCCTTATGGTTTCTTAAGAGGATCATTGACTCATCCTTACGTATTTTAAAGTTTGGATAGCATAATCTTGTATGGAATAAGTTATAATATTTCCTTCCAAGGGAGATTACTTACACTCCTTTAGTTATCTATTAAATATCTAGAAGAATCATTTTAAATAAGTAAACCATTCATTAATATAATCATCAGATATAAAATAATTATATGGATATATGCGCAAGTCTCTAGTCATGGCTCTCACTAATTAGAATTTTAGGATTTTGAGATTTCGTGGGTAAGTAAATTAATCTCATTATATTTGGTCAATATAATAGAATTGGTGATCACTCTTGAGCCATGAATTAAATGTTGATGTATGATCAGTTATGAATTTGCTGACTCTTGCGTCATGAAAATAATTTGATGATTAATCTTACATCATGAATTAAATGTTGATGTGTGATTGGTTAGGAGTTTGCTTACTCATGCGCCATGAAAATGAAGTTGACGATTAATATTGCTTCATGAAATAAATGTTAATGTGTGATTGGTTAGGAGTTTGCTTACTCTTGTGCCATAAAAATAAGTTGATGATTAATCTTGCGTCATGAAATAAATTTTGATGTGTGATTGGTTAGGAGTTTTCTTACTCATGCGCCATGGAAATGAAGTTGATGATAAACCTTGCATCATGAAATTAATGTTGATGTATGATAAGTTATGTAATTATCTTACTCTTGCGCCATGATAATAATGTCGAAGTATGATTGATTGAGTAATTAGATACCATTGTGCCACTAAATAATGTTGATGTATGATTGTTTTAGTAACTAGATTACTCTTGCGCCATTAATCATGTTGATGTATGATTGTTGTAGAAATTAGATACTCTTGCGCCATGGAAAAGGTGATGTATGGATGTTTAGTAGTTATATTTCTCTTGCACCATGTAATAATGTTGATGTATCGCCGATAATCTAGACTGGAGTTATGAGTTGTGTTTGATTAAGGGATTTAGACACCTCCTTGTTCCTTAGAACAATCGCCAGCCCTTAGACCTTAAGTGGTCAAAATCAATCAGATGAATCCTGGGATTGAGTGTTGCTTATGTGTATTGGAGGTCCTAACCATGCATGATAGGTTGGGCGGGTAGTTCTTTATTACTCAGTGACATGGTTGATCATTTATTGTATTTGCTTCAGTTGATCTTGTTATGTTGAATTGTGTTGTTCTTTATGTTTATGCGTTGATTATGTGTCATTGTTAATTATGTTAATGTGTCAAATGTGTCGTTATTAATTTATGATGATGTGTATCTTGGTATGTTATTAATTATGTCATGACGATTTTAATTTTCTAATGCATAGCAAAATAATAATAATATTTTTTTTACCTATTATACATCGATGTTTGTTGTCGTAACAGAGGGGTCGTTACAATATGATCAATCATGACTACTCATGCCATCATGATGTTTCATAAGTCCAAAACATTTGAAGACCAATACTTCATTGGGAAAAAATATCGTTTATTTGTATCTTCAATCTCCCCCATCTATTACAATTCTTCTTCACAACTACAAAAGACCAACAATAACACAACAATAGGAATCACACTCAACTTGAATTTTTCACAAGTAGTACTTGTTTGTGACTTTGCAACAATATTTCCTTCATAAAACATAGTACTAGTAGCACCCTCTAGTGTTTTTTCTAACCATATGGTGTTTCACATCAAACTAATGGACAATTCTTATTATTTTACAACAAATAACTTTAAACAAATCGTAAAACAATGACATAGACAAACCATATAACATAGAAACACACTACAAAACATAACTTTTAAAGAAAAAATATACTTTACTCTAATTTAATCCTCTTGTTTTTCAAAGGAAACTTCCAAAGTTTTTTCCACTTTGGGTTCTCTTATGAGACTTATTAGAGAGAAAAAAAGAGGGAGAGGATTTTTCAACAAAACTTCAATGTGATTGCACATTTATTAAATGCATGTATACAACAAGGACATGTAACTACTTATAAACAAAAAGAAAAGTTGAAAGACAATATCTTAACAACTTAATCACTCAACTTAAACATAAAGATCTTAAATATTTTCAGAATTAATCCTAAAAATACTCACACCTAACAAATACTTAGTTGAGAGAATATCTCAATTATATCAGCATCCACGTCCACTTAGTTAGGCTCATAATGATCACATCCACCTCATGATACTTGATGTACACAACCACTTAAGTTATGTGCACATACTTAAACCATATGTGAACCTATCACATAATCTCTTACCTATTTTACTAGGTCAATCACTCATAATAACCATGTACTAACAGGCTCCATTTGTTGCTTATTCATTTGTACGTGGACATTAATAACATGTTTAGTACCAATCAAAAGAAATTTCCAATGGGTTAATTGTCAATGGACATATGCTGTGAGGACATGATGGAGGGGTGGTGATATATAAATAGAGTCTCCTAAGAACTAATGGATTATAAGGGAATTGAAATTCATTTTTACATCCCCATACAATTTCATGGCTCACTAATACAACTCAATTAGATGCTGAAAAAAATTGGGTCATATGAGATCAGTAGGTCACACTTCCTATAAAACAAAGAAGGCATTCCTCACATGCATAGGTGTTGTGATTGGTGCCCATTGTTATATCCAAACGCTAAGTTTCTCCATCTCAAAGAAAAAATAACCACTCAAGAAGCTTTTAACGCATTTTTCTTCCTTGTAAACATTTAGGGATAACACTCCAATGCTTTGAACTGCCAAACTTCACAACACTTTGAAATCATAAAACCTCCATAAAACATCGTTAACCTTTGATTAGTTGTATAAATAAAAGAGTAATTTATAGCATTTTTGTTTCTTTCTACTTTGTTAGAGGTTTCATTGTGCATGAAAAGCTATTAAGATTCGTAAAAGTCTTGTAGTATGTGAATATATCATTCTTATTGCTTGTTGTGGTACCTCACTTAGATAGTGAGGTAAGAGAAGCCAAGAGGGGTGTGAGAGGACAAGGTGTCATGAGGAGTCATGAAGCCAAGAGGAATGCGAGAGGACAAAGTGTCATGAGTAGTCACCTAGACAATGAGGTGAGAAATCTTGAGAGGAGTGTGAGAGAAAAAAGCCTTATGGATGGTCACCTAGATGTGAGAAAAGCCTAGAGGTTGGATGTGAGAGGACAAGGCTTCATGGGTTCTCTGAAATTAATTAAACATGAATGGGTTTTGTTCATTATATTATTCTCACAATGTGGTTTGGTGTCTCTTATAGACTTGATATCCCCTATATTTGTCTAGTTTTATTTATAGCAATTCAAAAGTTTAATATGTAAAGCCAAGCTTTAAACAATAGGGGTGAAATATTCAATCTTAGAGTATGAACAAGTTGAAATAGTTTGTAGACTTTTTTTTAGGACAATGCAAATATTTTTAAGTATATATTAAAAAAATTAAATCTCTCCACAAGATTTACCCATTGTTTTTTTAGCGTCTTAAGGGAATATCAAACCATCCCTTTTTTAACAAAGAATATAATAAATTATCAAAGGCAAAGTTTCACAAGATCCAATTATCTTAAGAATTTTCAAGGATCTAAGTCTTTTAGAAACCATGAATGAAACTTTAACTACAAATATGAGAAGACATCAAATGTAATTTCCGGTAAACAACGTAGTGCAATAACAATATTAAGCATGTTTTCATTATGGGAGGAAGCGAGGAATCAATCTCCAAGGAGATATTGAGGCACAACACCGTAAATAAAGATGAAAATTCATGACATAAAGAAAACAAAAAATTTACTATGAGATGATTAAATGTAATTTGAAGACTTTGAAATGTTAAAATAAAAAGTGAAATAAATAATATTACTACAACTGCAGAATTGATATACATAATATACTATATATGTTATTTTCTATTGTTTCCTTCAACTCAGAGAATTAATAAAAATGTATCTTATGACTTTGGCATTTATCATTCTAGCATTATTACAAGGGGTCAACATGTATAAACTAAACTCCATCTCTTTGGTTTTGAACCTATAACCTTTAAGAAGGAAACACAAGTTCTTAACCATTAAACCCACTAAAACAACATAGATTAAGTTCTTAACCATTAGGCTCACTCAAACTGCACAAATTAATCATTTTCTAATCAGTGCAAATATTATTTTGGATGATTATCTTGCTTAGTACCATACCTTTCAAAAAATAATGAAAAACAAATTAATGGTCATAGTGCAAAATAGTGGTTAAATTTGACGGGTAAATGCTCATTTTTCCCTTTTTAATCGTCAAATACTAACCATTTTAACATCTACACGTGAGTATTGACATCCACTTAATTTTTAAACAGGTCAAATTGATGGGCAAGTTGAAAATTTGCTCATACCACACACACACACACACATAACTTGGACTGTTTGGGTCTTTGGGAAAGACAACTTGTAGGAAAAATCTCGTATCCATCCCATGATTCCAGATGTAGCATGTCCATTATGCAAATTGGAACTTACATCTATCTCCTAGCAGAGTAAGTCTTCATAGAATTCATTTATCCTATGATTGAAATTTAAATCATCTCTATTTAACCCTTTGTTCATCAAATTAATGATGTGATCTTTGATCTTAACTTCACTTGCATGTGCCTTGATCAGATGTGAAAGTATGTGAGTGGTTTGTATTGGATTGCACACCAGCAAGCCAATAATCCAAAGAACCAAAGCCCGGATTCATTCCAACAGGTATCGAGACAATTAAATAAAGCAACTAAATTTGACACTAATTCACTGTTGTCGGCATGCACCTTTTAAGTGGCAAATAGGTGGAGGAGATATTCCAATATATTTAATCTCTCTCACTGCTCTTCACTTTCTGGAGCAGCCCCTTCCCAAGTAATATATGGTCGAGTGCATATAAGCTCTCTTCTCATTTCGAGCCATAATGATGCAATCAAGAAAAGATAGGGGCTTGGGGATGATAAATTCTGATTCCCACTGCACAAAGTCACTTACCACACCCACAATGGGTGTTTGGGCATGCTAGGAAAAACTTGTCTCTGTCGCATCTGCAATCCCATAGGTTGAACACTGAATGTCGAGAAGAAAATATCAAGATTCAAGAACTTTGTCTGGTGTCCACATGTAACAACCCAAATTTGTTGTCAAACTGAAATAGGTAAGGTTCATAGATATTTAGTATAAAATTGCAATTGCACAATGTTTTTTGAAACGAGAATTGTCATGCTTTTGTTGTTTGAACTAAATTGTAACTGTAAAAAGTTATTAGAAATTGTGACTGTGTAAGAGCATATTATATCAATTAATTTAATTTGTCTCTTCTTTTGGTTTTTGGAGTAAACATAATATTTAAATAACTGTAAAAAATAAATATACCCATCATAAAAAATTTACTTGATGATAAGAGTGAACCTCAAATTTACACGCTAGTGCAGAAACTCTCTTTTGCTTTTTAAATATGACTGGTCCCATGGCCTTTTCTATTTCATCACATGTGGTAGGCCACCTTGTTAGCCCCCATTGCTCTGCTGGAAACTGCTCCATGTTCCTATCATGGCCGCATCTAAAACCCTTAGATTGCAAACAAATGCTGCATGAGAGAAAACTTGAAGAATCACAAAGATACGAGAATGAATAGAAGAAGAGATCAATGCATTCCAACTCTCCCCTCTAACTCGTG
>ML810894.1:81236-105778 GCA_009831015.1 Picea engelmannii
AATTGGAATCAAATTTTAAAAAAGAATTGAAATTCGCAAGGTTTAACAAAATTATAATTTAACTTATATTTAATTAAATATTTGAATTTTTACTTATATACATAGTATATAAGGTAAATTAAAATTAATCCTGGCAAAGAAGAAAGCCACCACTAAAATGGATAACAAAAATAACCTACATTTAGAGGCTCATTGTTATAGAAATGAAGCCAATAGTACCACACAACTTATGTATAAACTTGAGAAGTCATAAAATAAATAGGGGACAAAATTGACAAATTAATAAAAGATACACCAAAAGTATTGAGTGATAAAATTAACAAATTAATCAAATATTTTGAAAGACTATGGAGAGACTTAATAAGAGGTGATGATGAAAAGGACAAAGCATAAAGGATCACTTATATGCATAGAGAAAGGAATAACAAGATCATTGAAACATTAGATGGGTTAATGATAGAACCCTTAACTTACAAAAATATGTGGGTAAGGTTGAACTTACTATCCATGAGTCTTGAAAGAATTGAGGGTAGAACAAGTTATCCCAATAAAATCAAAATCGAAATACCTAAAATTGATAACGAAGGAATTAATACTTGTAAAGAATAAACCCAAGAACATGTTATTAAATATATTCCACTGCACCCAAGGAATATTAATAATACATGTACAACAAGAAAACAGAAAAACAAACCTATGATTCCACTTGAAACCATGATGAGGAAATTACAACCTAATACCCTAAAGCTTTAATGAACCATAAAAAATAGAAATGTAATGATACATATAGATTATGATAGTGATCATAATGGCATAGACATGAATTTCACTAAGGAAATAAACCTTTTTGTGTATCCCACCAAGGATCTCATAGTTATGATTGCTAATACATGGAAGGTCAAAGGAGTAGGAAGATGTTATAAAATCTATGTTCAAATTCAAGAACTAGAACTACAAACATAATTATGTGCTTTACCACTCAATAAAATGGACATGGTATTAGGGATTGAATGGTTAAGTTAGTTGGTCACTTATACCACCAACCTCAAAGAAAAATTCATGAATTTAACTAGCAAGGACAACATTATAAGTTAAATGAGGTTGAAATTTCCGCTCCCAAAATTTGTTTACAACTAATAAAAAATGAAAAGAAAAACAAACAAAAATGTAGAAACAAAAGAAAGGAAAAAAAAAAATTTAATTGAAGACTTCTAACCTTAAAATTGGAAAAAGTATGTTACCAAGGAGCATCAAGGCTTCATGTTGTACAACTAGGTAAAAAGGCTTCAGAATGTGATGCAGACACAACAAAGGAACTTCCCCCACACTCAAATCGAAAACCAATTCAAACTCCTACATCCAAATAAAGATGATGCCACCAAGAAAACATACTCAACTACAAAAAATCCTATTTAGTATGTTTTAAGAACAACATCCTTCAAGCGGGTGGTAATGTAACAAATACGATCAATGAAATTTCAAAGGCCACACACCCCTTCACCTTGTGACTAGTGAATGTATATTTATACAATGTCATGAGGCTCATTCTATTTATCGATCAATTCATTACTCAATATTATATTATATACAATTTCAAAGGCCACACACCCCTTCACCTTGTGACTAGTGAATGTATATTTATACAATGTCATGAGGCTCATTCTATTTATCGATCAATTCATTACTCAATATTATATTATATACTTTTAGTTATACTCTGTCATCGTAATAAATAGTCATTGTTTATTCCAAAACACTTGGTGCACTAGGGTGTATGTGAGATAAAGTGTATAGAAGTCTTGGAGCACTAGGGTTAAAGTAATTTAATACTATAATCAATATTTCTTAACAAGTAATTTTCATCCTTTGGTGAAGTAGATTGTGCCCTAAGCATTGTGAATCTTCTCTCCTCTAAGTGCATATTTTCGGTGCCTATTTTATTGATATTTCCTAGTAATTTGGTTGGATAGAAATGAAATGTATTGTTATTGTAATCTATATTTTATATTCAAACACAGGGATAAAATTTCAATGAAATAGATCCATCAAACCTCAAGAAAATAAGGTTAAATTTCTGAAGTATTTTAAAAGTGTAAATTTTTTAAATTTCCACATTGTAATCTAAAAAGTCCAACTAAAACATCTCACCATACAATTCCAAAGAGAATCAACTAAGGGTGGATTGACCCATTTTTCAATGCAATGGTTCTCTTAAAAAATTAAAAGATCTTATCATATTGTTTCATCAACCAACACAATGGCAAGAATAAAAATACACGTTGGAATGAAAATGTATCCTAACCATGCTTTTACCAAACAAAGCATCCTTTAAGCAAGAATATATATATATATATATATATATATATATATATATATATATATATATATATATATATATATATATATATATAGAGAGAGAGAGAGAGAGAGATAAAACATGTGAATTAAGAGTGATGATACCCTATCAACATGTGACTATTCAATAATTATATAAACATCACACACTCATTATATTCACCAACCATTCATCATGTTATCAATTTTCTCACCTATACTCTATTTACATTAGATATTTTTAGTCATCAAACAAGATTATTCATAACAAGTCGATCACTCATAATAACATGGACTACTAGGGAATAGTATACATGTGTATAAGTGTTCATATGTCCACTTGTCCCGAATAGTATACATGTGTATAATCACTCACTAGAACACAAACTAAATGTATATGTGATGACATTATGTGACCAACTCATATAATTAGGGGTATCACACACCAGTGCATTAAAAAAAGCAAATGGGTGCTATGCATTTCAACACTTTGGGTTCTAACTAAGTATCACACATTAGTGCATGACAAAAGACAAAATGGGACTTATATATTCAACACTTTGGATGCCAATTGTTCTTGGTTTCACTGATATAAATACTTGTGTTGTTGTTGTTATTGTTATCACACAAACTTGCACTTATAGAGATAAAGTCAAAAAGCTCAAGTGTGATCCTATGTAACTCAAAGGGAGGTCATTATTATCCCACCAACCCTCTTTCACTTCAAGTCATCTCTCCCTCAGCTCAAGGGGGAATCCCTAAGCTAATATTTATAGGATTTAGGGAAATGAAGCTCAACGTGATGTGAAGAGTAAATCCAATAAAAATGGTTCTTTTTGGTAAATTTTAGGGTATGAAATATGATGGGAGGACCAAAGACTAGTGTCTTTTAATTGGGAATATGGGATCAACCATGGACTCTCTTGAAGAAGGTAAATAATGGATATTGGGTGATAACTAAGGTTATCCACTACTAACCTCAGGAGATTATCTTATAGGGTGATAAATAGGGTTGTTCACTACTAAACCTAGAAGATCCTCCTATGTTATTTAACAAGATCTTAAGACAATATCAATAGAATATTCTCCACTAGAAACATTCCTAGGATTCACAATATAGGATCTATTCAAGAAATATACAAATAAAATGAACCTTCACCACTTGATAAACACACTTTCACTTAATACATCCAATAAATAAATCCAAAAGGACTTAAAAATAATACTTACTAGGTAAATCACTGCTCATACATAAAACTTGACCTTGAATCATCCATGAAACTTGAGAAGTCATCCATAGTTAGTTTCCTCAATAAAAAATCGCTAGTCTTCCATCTATAACACAAATCCAAGACAAAAGTACTCCAACAAATTTCAGAAATTTCAGACTTGCTAAGGGATTTCTCCCCTAATCCAACCATGATAAAATGGGAGGAAATGCATCTCTATTTATAGAGATGATGCTCAACCTCCTTTACATTAAACTATTAATTTCCTAGGCTAAATGCTAAGCCCTAGACAAAGCCCTATGTTATGCATAAAACCCCTTATTAATCCCTAGATATTGAATTATTACATTTCTAGTGTCACATTTGTATGTATGCTAGAACTCTTCATTGTACCCTTTCATTGTAATTGTACCATTTGTCTCCTATATATACCAAGGAGGCCTAGTATTAGGATCTTCATATATCATCTCATATTGTATTCTGAATTGGATATATTATAAAATGAGGTTTCCCCCTCAAAGTGGATTGTATTCATTGACTTTTTATCAATTTTAATACATTGGATCATAACATTTGGTATCAGAGAATTGATCTTAGGGTTTTCCTTCTTCAAGTGATTCATCCTGGAATTTTTGCTATAAATTCGTTTATGGGACTATTCAAAAAATGAAATTAGAATGTTACTGAGCAGACATATCAAAGTACCTATGGTAAAAATTGTAGGTTCTGGGTCATTATAATTTCATATATATAGCCTATGGAAGATAAGGTTTTGACTCATCTAGAATTCGGTTTCAAATGAGACATCTTGGTATTTTCACTATAATTTTTTTTTCTTGGAGGTTTTAGATAGTGAAATTTTGTGAAGACTGAGGAAACATCTCCTAGTGCAGGTGATCCAAATTTCAAATAATTATTCACTATTCACTATTCACTATTCACTATAATTTCAAATATATAGTCCATGGAAGACAAGGCTTGTGACTAATCCTGAAATCAACTTTAAAAGAGTATGCTTGACATTTTCAATGTAAATTTTTTTCTGTGAAGTTTCTGACTCTGAAATTTTCATAATCCTGAGGAGACATAGTGAATTACATGTGACAAAATTTTCATATTTTTAATCATTATAATTTGTGATATATATCTCGTGGAAGTTGGGGTTTTTTACTAATCCTGAAATTAGTCTTAAATAAGACATTTTGGTATTTTTGCTATAACTTTTTAATAGTAAAGGTTCAGACTATGAAATTTTTAGGAATTTAAGAAGTCATATCAGAGTACTATAAGCCAAAATTTCATACTTAGAAGGGTTTAAAGTTCAAGCATATATCAATACAAAGGTCAATCATCCAATAATACTCCAAATTAAGGGTTTGAAAGGTACATAACTTACAATTGGCATAACCTTTTATTCGAAGATCTATTTTTGGTGATTCAAAATTTGTGATAAAGCGGAAAAAAATATAATTGTTATTTTTCACATGGAAAAGAGTTCTATAAGAAATAATACAGGTACTTCTTTTTGGAGTTACTTCACACACACCTAGGATTTCTTTTTCCTAAGGTTTTTCCTTTTTTATTAGTCATAATTAGTCATTATCTAGTCTCCTATATTTTATGGGAGAATATTCCACCTGGAGAATATTCTCTTTGAGTTGACACTTCAGTTTGACTAGTTGAGTTGAGTTTAGATGCTGCATTGGTTTTGTCACCATGCAACATTTGGATCATCAACATCTAATGTGCACTTGCCTTGGGATCATCATCAGACTGGTGCATTACCCTTGATTCTCTGATCTACTTCTCACTACTCTTTGTTCAGTCTGTTAACTGAAGACTAGTTGACTAGTTAACTCAGCTAGGTGGTAGTTCATTCCCGTAACTACTGGTGTGTGTCCAGATCACTCTAGACCACCACTATGGTGCATTGGTTCTCCTCCAGTGTGCACTCATTGAGTTATACAGAGTATATCATGTGTAAATTATTCATTATTCATAATGGTTAATGAGAATTATTTCATTCTTTCTCTTTGTGTTCTTCTTTCTCAAATTCTCTCTGAAAATGTGTGTATTAGTGTTTAGCTAGATATATTATGTGAAATTTCAACACATTTACATGGTATTAGAGCCGACGGACTGCTAAGCAAAAGCTACACCAAAATTGTTTGCAGGTACAAACAATTGAAGAGAACAAAAAGATAGATTTCCAAAAAGAATCCATTCTTACACCATACAACTATTTTGCATGGAAGGAGAAAATAGACAAACATCTCTGAACCAGAGGGTTGTATAGGTTAACCTTGAATACAGATACAGAACTGACATCATCCATAGAAAAATCCAAGTACTTAAATCGCATGGATGAGGCACTCAGAACAATTTGCAGTCTTATTTCTCCTGATCTCCTTTTTTAGATATCTTCCTGTAAGACTCCCAATGAATCTTGGACCATCTTGGAAGGGGTCTTTGGAAAAAATAATAAAATGAGGGAACACATGTTGGAGTTGGAGCGACTCACATTGGATCTAAAAATCTTCGACAATATCCAAGATTTCTTTACAAAATTCAAGGATTTATTGTTGCAACTCAAAGCTCCCGGGGTTGATAAATCGAAGGAGGAGAAACAAATGGTTTTCACAATTCTTTCCAAGATTGGTCTTGAATTTTCTATATTTGTATCCACATTTCATTCTGTCAAATTCGCCTCTGGAGACACCTAGAATATGCCTTCTCTTGAGGAATTTATCGAATCCCTGACACAAGAGCAAACCAAGCTCATCAACATGGGAAAAATCAAAGGCCCAAGAGCACATGCACTCACTGTGCATGATGGCAGCCAAAAATATCATAAATATAAATCTAAATATAAATGGAAAGTTCATGCACATATGAAGAAGGAAGGGCACACAAAACCCTTCACCAATGCCTTCGGATCCAAAGGGAAAATGGGAAGAAAATGGGATAAATGTATGTACTGACACAAAGGATTCCATTCAGAATCTGCATGCATGAAAAAACAAATAGATATAATGTCTCAAATAATTCAACAAAACAACCTTGGATATCACATCCCTGAGGGTGCCAAGAAGAAGAAACCAGAAGATCTGAATCCCAAGAAAGGCAATTCTATCCATGCCTTGATTGTGATCAATTCCTCTCTTGATGCTTGGATCGTATATTTAGGAGAATCATGTCACATGGATTCCTTAGAAGCAGTCTATTCTTCATTAAATCATGCAAAGGTCCTCCTATTCTGATGGGGGACAACTCTTCTATCGAAGTCACCGGCAAAGGAAGGATTGAACTCACCAATGGAAGCTTCGAGAATGTGTTGCACGTTCCCAAACTTTATGTCAACCTTATCTCTGTGTATCAGATGACGAATTCTGACATTGGAAAGAAATTCATATTCACACCAAATTATGCGGACATCTATGACATGCAAACCAACTCCAGGGTTTCTACTGGTGAGGTAAATCATTAGACTAGATTGTATACTTTTTTATGAATTCATTGAACTTGATTATGATTTACTTCTTAATCATGCTGATTAAAGTAGTAAGATATGGCATGAAAGGTTTGGACATTTTAATTTTAGATACATGCAACATCTTAGCAAGCAAATATTGGTTTATGTTATACCAGACATCCATTTCTCCAAGGGAGTATGTGAGGGATGTGTTCTCGGAAAACACCCTCAAGAGAAATTCGACAAAGGAAAGTCTCAGAGAGATTTCGCGCCTTTAGATCTAATCCACAGTGACCTTATGGGTCCCTTTCTGCATCCATCCATCAACAAAGTGAGGTTTGTTCTCATTTTTGTTGATTATTTCTCACGTTTTACATGGATCTACTTTCTTAGGAACAAATCTGAGGTCTTTCAACACCTCAAAGATTTCAAAGCCTCGGTTGAGGCACAGTCCAGAAAGAATATCAAAGTCCTTTGAACTGATAACATGGAAGAGTATGTAAATCATGAGATCCATAATATTTTCCATGAGGCAGGGATTCAGTTGCAGCACACAGTTCCCTATACTCTGCAGCAAAACGAAGTTGTTGAGCGAAAAAATAGATCTCTAAAGGAGATGGCATCTTGCATGCTACATGAAAAGTCTCTACCACAGAGACGATGGGCTGAAGCACTTAATTGTGCAACATACATCCAAAACAGATCTCCCCATAGATCTGTCAAGGATAAGACCCCCTATGAGGCTTGGAGCAGCCTCAAACTGGAAGTGACCCACTTTCGCATTTTTGGTTCACGTGCATGGGCCCAGATTCCCTCTGAAAAGAGGAAGGCACTTGATCCACATAGCACTGCATTTATTTTTGTTGGATACCCCGATGGTGTGAAGGGATATAGGCTTATTGATCTTTCCTTAGACTGGATCATCATTGAGTGAAGTGTCTAATTCGAGGAAAGTGTCTCACATGTACCTCAGTAGCCACATGCAGACACCTTCATTCTTCCCCCTGTCCAAGATGATGAGAATGCACATGCCGACTCATCGTTAGATGAGATTTCTGATTCAGAGGACTCATATGATTTAGATTCAGAGTCAAAGAATCTAGATGTAGTTGTAGAGCCAAAGCAGAGGCCCAAGTGGGAACAAACTACTCTTCAGGATGCAGGGGATCTCGTCAGTGATCCAACCAATACTAGGAGGAATCGATCTGATTTCGAGGATCCTCTTATTTCACTCACTGCCACTTAACCATTGCCCTCTAGGCATCTTTTCTTAGTTCAATCTTCAGATCCACGGTCTTATGGTGAGGCTGTTGGAAATCCATTTTGGGAATCCGCCATGTAGGAGGAGTACAACTCCCTCCTCGAGAACCAGACTTGGGATCTGGCTCCCCTTCCTTCTGGGAGGAAACTTGTTAGATGTAGATGGGTGTACAGGACCAAGAGCGTAGTGGATGGATAGATTAACAAATACAAATCCAAGCTTGTCACCAAAGGCTTTCAGCAGGTTCATGGTATTGACTATGATGAGACCTTCGCTCCAGTAGAGAAAATGGATTCCATACAATTGGAACTTTCCATTGTGGCATCCAAAGGATGGGAAGTCCATTAGATGGACATGAAGAATGCATTTATTCATGGTGATCTCTCTAAGGAGATCTACATGGAGCAGCCCCAGGGATTTATGCAAGAATCATCTTTGGTTTGTCGACTGAAGAAGTCCCTTTATGGCCTCAAGTAGGCTTTGAGGGCATTGTATGCCAAGATGGACTCCTACCTATTGTCACAGAACTTTGTACGTTGTAAATCAGACCCGAATGTCTACATGCTTAGGACGACTGATTCACTTCTACTTTTAGTTATGTATGTTGATGATTTGTTGATCATCGGTTGCTCGACTTCAGGGATTTTTGCAGTCAAGAGGATTCTACATGATAGGTTTTTTATGATGGACATGGGTCCACTACACTTCTTCCTTGGAATCGAGATCAGTCAAGATGCATCAGGCATCAAACTGTCTCAGTCCAAATATGCATGATATCTCCCTGAGAGATTTCACATGACAGACTGCAAGTCTACTTTGACTCCTTTCCTATCATGAGTCAAAATTGAGGATGGCAGGGAGACTCCATTGGTTGAAAACACACTATACAGACAACTAGTGGGGATCTTGTTGTATCTCACACACTCCAAACCAAACCTCTCATATGCAGTTGGCGTAGTTTCCAGGTTCATGCAGGAGTCGCATGAGCTACATTGGAAGGATGCAAAGCATATCCTTCGATACGTACAGGGCACCATCACCTTTGGGATTAATTATGCAGTAGACTCTACATTAGATCTCATCGAGTTTACTGATTTTGACTGGGTTGGCGATAACACTGATCGCAATTCCACATCTGGTTACTCACTCAGTCTTGGTTCTGGGCCTATCTGTTGGTCGAGAAAGAAGCAAGCCTCCATTGCTCTATCTTCAGCCGAGGAATAGTATAGAGGGGTAGTTAACATAACCATTAAGGCTATGTGGCTACAACATTTTCTCACTGAGTTGGGAATTCAGTTTCATCGACCGATCATCATCCGGTGTGATAACCAGAGCACTCTGAAGTTCTGTAGAGATCCATTTCAGAGGCAATGAACTAATCACATCGAGATCCACATGCACTACATCTGGGACTTAGTACACAAGGGGATCATCAACTTGCAGTTATGTCCTTCAGTAGAACAGATGAAATACATCTTCACCAAGACCTTCACCGAGCAAAAGTTCCATTCTCTGCGAAGTTGTCTTGGAGTGAAGGACATAGTTGCCTAGAAACTATAGTTCTTCTTTTTCTACATACATTGTACCTTGAGGGGGGGTTTTCCCATGAGGTTTTCCCTCTTTCCTCACTTTATTTCAGTGTATCTTTTGTATTTGGGTACCTAACATGGACTCATTGTTGGGACCCATTATTTATTTTCACCATAGTGATGTCCAGGGGGGGTGTTGGAGTTACTTCACACACACCTAGGATTTTTTTTTCCTAAGTTTTTTCCTTTTTTATTAGCCATAATTAGTCATTATCCAATATCCTATATTTTAGGGGAGAATATTCCACATCAAGAATATTCTCTTTCAGTTGACACTTCAGTTTGACTAGTTGAGTTGAGTTTAGATGTTGCATTGGTTTTGTCACCATGCAACATTGGGATCATCACCAAATAATGCGCACTTTCCTTGGGATCATCACCAGACTGGCGCATTACCCTTGATTCCATGATATACTCCTCACTACTCTTTGTTCAGTCAGTTAATTGAAGACTAGTTGACTATTAACTCAACTAGGTGGCAGTTCACTCCTGTAACTACTTGAGAGACTAGACTAGGTGGCAGTTCACTCTCGCAACTACTGGTGTGTGTCTAGATCACTCTAGACCACCACTATGGCACATTGGTTCTCTGTCAGTGAGCACTCATTGATTTATACAGAGTATATTATGTGTAAATTATTCATTATTTATAACGGTTAATGAGAATTCTTTCATTCTTTCTCTCCTTCTTATTCTTTCTCAAATTTTCTCTGCAAATGTGTGTATTATTGTTTAGCTAGATCTATTATGTGCAGGTTCAACACATTTACACTACTTATAAAAACTCAAACATGACTTCTGAAGAAAATGAATACTTTGAAAAAAGGTTAACCCAATTAAAGAACAAAGTTGATGAAATGAGTGTTAGTATGTTGAAACAAGTGGATTTAACACATTCTCATGAATACCTTAAAAGAGAATTGGAAGATCAAATACAAAATAAAATGGATGAAACTAAGAAGGACATGGAAAAGAAGATGGATGAAATGGAAAAGAAGATGGATGAAAATAAGAATGACATGAAAAAGAAGATTGATGAAAATAAGGAAGAGATGAAAATAAATATAGAACAAAATGGAACAAAATATTATGGAATCCTTAATTGGAAGGTTTGATCCCTATTATTTTTGGCACGAAATGAGAGTGGAGATATAATAAAGAAATTCATAGAGATATCATGGATATCCAATAATATAACAGAAATATATCAGATATGCATCCATAAACATAGAGATATAGTAATACACAATTTATATTAATGAAAGAAATGTACAGAGACTATAAAAATACAGAGTGAAAGAATCGCTAGAATTGTGGTAGTTTATCTCTGAGAAGAGATGTGACGGCTACTCTCATTCGCAAGAAGATGATTCCAATGAGGCTCTGAAGAAATTTTTACAATAAACCAGCATGCCAAAAACCCTAGACATCCAAAAACCTAACCCTAGGATATGAAGCTCCAAAAGTCATGTGAGCCTTGTTTGGGTAAGTTAGTACATCACATTCCCAGGGTCATAACTTTTGCATACGATCTTTGTTTTAGGCGTATGATAGCATGTTGGAAAGGTATCGTCGAGGAGATTCATTTTGGGGGTTCAATAATGCCTTCATCTATAATTGATAATCTCGATCTCGAAAAACCTTCATTTAGGCCCTCAAAATAGCCCCGAAAGTTAAAATTGCTAAAAATAGTAAATTGCCAAAATTGCCAGAAAATTGTTTTGAGCTAGTTGAAAAAAGTGGGTGGCCACCAATATCCACCTGGATCAAGGTTCCCTAAAATTGATAAGGTGTCTAAGGGACTCATGAAAATAAAGGTAGTGTTCAGGTTGAACAACTTTCCAATAATAAGAATTTTACAAGGGGATTTAACTCCAATAATGGAGTTACTTATGGAGGGTCTCCAAAAGGAATGAACCTTCCCAAGGTTGAATTAAGGAAGTTTGATGGAATAGAGATATTTACCTGGGTGAACCAAATGGATAAATATTTTGATCTACATAATATTATGGATGATAAGTGAAGGATTCAAATATAAACCTTGAACTTTGAGAATAAACCATACCAATGGTATCAATAGCTAGTTAAAAGGAAGTTGTATTTTAATCATTACACTTGTATTTTATTTAGAAGATACTTAGAATTACAATATGGGAAAGTTTCGGAACATGAATACTTTAGTCAATGGACAAGAATCAATAACTTAGGTGATATTGAAGATTATAATTCATAATTTCAAGTATTGGCCACAATGGTGGATGACATAAGTGATAAACAATTATTGGAAGCTTACATGGGTGGATTAAAAGAATGCATTAAACATGAGATTTTCCTAAGGAATTCTGCAAATATTATTGAAGTTATGCAATCTTCTCATCATATTCAAGCCAAGATTAAAGCTACACACAAGCCTACCATTGGAGAATACACAAGAAACATAGATCATTTTTGGGTTCATAAGACAATTGCACCTCAACCGACAAGGTTGACACACCAGCAAATGGATGAAACAAGAGAAAAGAGACTATGTTTCAATTGTGAAAGGAAGTACAATAAGGAGCATAAATGTGGTGAGAATAAATTATTCTACATAGATTATGAAGAGGAAGAACATTAATAATTGGAACCTTCACAAGATCTAGATATACAATATACTACTCCAACAATATCTTGTCATGCATTGGCCGACATCAGTACTCCACAAACCTCAAGATACAAGGATACATCAAAAATAAAAAGGTAACAGTGTTGATTGATTTTGGTAGTACGCATAACTTGATCAACTACAAATTAACAAAAGATATCAATTACTTTGTATTTCCAACACTCACATTTCAAGTCACGATTGCAGATGGAGGTACCATTAATTGTTTTGGGAAGTTCCATAGTATTAATCTCAATATGGGGGAGTATTTTTTGGATAGTCCCATGATTTCCATTCAAATGGGTGGTGTTGATGTTGTATTGGGGGTCCAATGGTTACAATCATTGGGAACAATGGCCCTTAATTTTCAATAGATTTTCATGATATTTTCATCAAAAGGAAAGGAAATTGAGCTTAGAGGTATCCAAGGGAAACCCTCTAAGGTGATAAGCTCTAAAAACATGACAAAATTACTCAAAAAGGGACACCATGGTGTAATTGCATAATTGTGTTCACTAGATGTTCAAACATCTATATCCTCTACTCCATTGGATCTCCAAATAATTATCAAAAATAATTCCAAGGTATTTGGAGAAATTCCTAAGGGAATTCCACCTTCTTGAGATCATGGTTGTGCTATTCATTTGCATCCAGGAAGTGTAACACCTAAAAATTGTCCTTACAGGGATCCATATGCACATAAGAGTGAGATTGAGTGTATAATCCAAGAAATGTTAGAGGTCGACATCATTCAACCTAGTCAAAGTTATTTCTCTTCACTAGTGGTGATGATTACGAAAAAGGATGGTTCATGGTGAATGTGTCCATATTATAGACAACTCAAAAAAATGACCATCAAATATAAGTGGAAACACTAAAATATGTTGTTTGAAAGACAATTATCTTGGGGCTTCATTTAATTATCAACCTGTAGTTCAATTGAAACTTGTGAGACACAGACGTTATCTGCACAGAGTCAAGAACCTATAGATTTATTGGCTTATGATGTGTTTATGTAAATGTCTATCAAAAATTTCATATTAAAAAACAAAGATAAATTATTTACTCTGATTGTCTTGGTCTGAATAATGGTTGGCTTTGTTTATGGGTTTTGAATATTCCCAACTATGATCTGGAAGTGAGACATGAGGTAAACAATCATATCATTCAACTTTTAAATCTATCTCTATTGAAATACACACTTAACAATTCAAACACAAGGTACCTCCTTGAAGTGGGCCCTCCTACAAACAAGTACAACAAGAAAAAAAATGCACCTACAACACTACAGTTCACTCATAACTCGAAATGAAACTACAAAACCATATTTATATTACAGAAAACTTAAAAAATCTGTTCACAAAATGTGTAAAAACACTTCTAATTCGAGTCTATCTCTCCTATCCTCTAGTTGTCCCAACATAAGAATCATCCCAAACAGTTTGCATTTACAAAAATCCCTAAACTATGGACATACAATTATTTTCCATTAAATATAAAATGTGTTTTTAGGAATAATGTATAGTCCAAGAGTATCAATTTGGAAACAACACACAAATTCCAAGGGAGAAATTCATGGGCATGGGTAAATGAAGTCAAAATTCTCCTATATTTGCTCCTTTCCTCTGGCCAGTTCTTCATTGGGTGTAGTCGACTTGGTTTCCTTCCATTTTGGTCTTCATTAATCACTGAAGAATATTCATCTTCCTATTTCATCCCTGGATTTTGAAACCTATGATCTTCTTGGCCATTCCTTATAGCACATGGTAAGCATCTTTCAATTTTATTGAAGACAAAAACTCAAACATCTACCCTAATTTAATAATATAAGCATGAAATATAAGAAACAAAATCTATTTTTACCTTTGTACCATAGATGGCTAGGATAAGTGAAGAATGGCATATATGAGGATAAATTTTAGCTTTTATAGAATCAAAACATTATCAAAATAAAGAAAAAAAGGTATCATTTCTTAGTCATGGCATTCCCCCCTTCCTAGTCCTTTGCATGACCCAATGCAACATCATGTTCATCCTCAGGAACACCTAGATGTCCTAATGTACAGTTATATGTTGGGTGTCCAAAGACTATCCCAAGGTAAAAGCCCAAATTCCTTTCAATTTTCTTCGAGAGTGTTATCTCTTCCATGTTTTTCGATTGAAACCATACCCTATACTGCTAAGTTGGGCACCAAATTAATGGAAAATTAAATCTGAGCCCCATCCATTGATTACCATGCCTCTTCATTGAATTGATGTATAGAGCAAGATCAAAATGTGGGTAACTAGTATGGATTTTGTTCCTTAGAGGATTTGGGAGTGTGTGCCAAATATCATGAGTGTAACACCCTTGTTTCACCAGTATGTAATTATGAGTGTTATTATGGAAAAATAAATAAACATACCTGTGTGTGATCAAGGATAGACAATGGACCTTGATAAATTTTGTAATATGTATGTATATATGTTTTGGTTTTAATATAATAGAGGATGTTGAGCTACTATTGAAGGGATGGCCTTCATAGGTTATGATTTCATGAGAGGAGTGGGAAAGAGGGAGTCCATGGCTAAATTGAATGAATCTGTTAGGTAGTACTCTGTTAATTAAAATGATGCAGACCCGAACTGTCCCCAACCCTGGAAATTGGATATCAGTCAAGATAGTAGTTGGAACAATTTTTCTAGAAGTTCAGAAAGGATAGGAAAGTATCTTCAAGAAACTTCTGGCATGATCCACGAAGTCTTGGAGGAAGAATACCAGTACAAAGAGGGCACAAGTACAAAGAGAGAGAATATATGAAAATGGGCATAGGCAGAGAGAAGTTGGAGACATAAAAAAACATAGAAGAGAAGTTGTAGAAGACTCCCTGGAAAATCTTGCAGACCTCTTCTCGTGACATTGTACCCTGTCTCGGGGGTGGATGGTTGGAGAAGGGATTTGCATAGTCTTTCCTATGGTTGGGTGGAGAATGGTTCTCCCTACAATAGTGGACAACATATCTCAAGAAATGTAGACAAGTGTCTTGTATAGACTCTGTGTATTAATTCGAATGCATGAATGAAATATGGATAGTGTGATATTTACGATTATAGATATTTTATTTGTAGGCATGAAATTAGATAGTCTTGGAGAAAATGTTGTGTTTATACAAATAATGAATTACCTTGAAAGCCCTACACTTTGATGTTAGTCACTCTCTATCCATAATTAAATACTTGGAAGAGTATGTTGGTGAAAGAATTGTGAATTTAGTTTACCGAGATTGAACATTCATCATGTATTTACTCATAATTTGAGCAGGGAGATGACCTAAGTTTTAGATATAACCCCAGTGGAAAATACCCTTGCTTACCCTTGTATTACGATATCTCCTTCTACCATGAATATATTTACACCCTGTGTATATATCATGCTATGTAGTGATGGATTTCCTACTACAAGGGGGCACCTCCAGAAATTTTATGAATCAGAGGCACTTTGGGTTAGTAAAAGGAATGCCCTAGAACCCAAGTGAAGAGTCCTCAAAAACCCAGAAACCCTAAAACAAAAATAGGGAAAAAGACCCTCGCAAAATGATTAAGTCCGAGCTCAGACTGTTAAGTTAGTGAAAAAGCTCTATCTCTCTTCAAGAGATTGTTTCCATATATTTGACACGATGTTTAAATATGATCCCTCTATCAGGACAAGGTTGAGATGAAACCTTAACCATTGATCTAGCAAAGCAGAGAGATACAGACCCTCCATTGATGATGATTATGAAGCTCGTGGAGTGAACACTTTGAAGTAAACGAAGGCCATCAATTTATCAGAGGGTGTCCATGGATGATCCTAGATCATTATATCAGTGTTGTTTAATACGGTCAAGGTCCCCCTAGTCGTAATAACCCTCGAAATCCGAGGGATGATCCAGGTCATCCATTTGGATGAGGCCACGATAAACCTCCACCATAGATCTTGGTGGATCTCATTGAACGAGACCAAGGGAGGAGGTGATGTCATCATGGCATATCTTGTTGATCAAGATAGCCAGAGTGGTCAAGGGGAACCACGTGTTTTCCTATGATTAGAGGGAGGACCCAAGGGAAAAAACATATCGGATCACACATGAGGGCAGGTGTCATTAGATTCGAGCCATCAAATAATGAAATAGACAAACTCAGTCTTCCTTCGGAGGAGTATGATTGGGGTGACCATGGACACTGGGGAACCTATGGAATCCACTCCCAATTTATTTTGTTAGATCTTCGATGATGAGATCTCAGTCTTCCATCGCAGAGTGTCTCTCAGAGGGAGTCATGGATATACACTCCGACGAAGGGCTCCGCATTTCAATCGAGACTGTTGATCGAATGTAGTCAAAGGGGCCTAAAATATAGATATGACCATCAATTAGTTGTGATACAGAGGATTGGAGAGGATATCTGGGTCATCCATCATGGAGTGTTATTCATCGATCAGGCAGTACCAGAGACACTCTGAGACCTGATCTTGAACGCTCATCGCTAGGCCCATTTTGGGGTGGAACATATATATGATCTCTGATGGGGATGTTCCGAGATGGGAATTTGACCATCGATCGACCCAAGTACAAGGGACCCCACAGAAGATCCTGAACCTCCATCACAATGAGCCTTCATAATGGGTCGGGGTGACCCACTCCAACGGAGGAAATCTGAGAATACATCTTGTACATCGATCTATCGGTACCAAGGGAACCCCATGAGAGAATCCTATTCGTTTTTCACTAGGGGGTAATTCAGAATGTACCACGGGGCTACACTCTGAAGAAGAATTCCACAGGGTCGGTATAGCTATTGATTTATTAGGTCCGGGAAATTTATGAGACACAATCCTAGTCGTTCATCGCTAATACATTTTTGGGTGACTTTGGGGACATACCCCAACAAGGGTTCTCCGAGATACGACACAAGTTGTCTACCTCCCAAAAATTGATTTATATGTTTGATCTCTTGGCTTAAGGAATAATCTAGTGACGTGGGAGGGGCCACGTGTAATGACACTAGTAGTATTATGTGTCAGTCACACAAGGTGCCATGTGGCGTGACAATTCAACATCGAGAGGTGTACATTAGAGGTAAATACAAGTGCCACTTGTCCAGTGGTGGTACCACCACGTGTCCAGTGGTGATACTTCCATGTGTCATGTAGGGATGGTACTACGTGTCAAACAAATGTTATAGATGAGAGGGATTCCAACGAAATCTAGATTGTCCATCATCAAAATCCAAAATTTATCTTATCTATCAAAGAAGGTGGCCTTCGAACTTAGTGGTCAGAGCATGAGGGTTTGTTGGACGTGGGAGTACTCCAAAGAGAGGATCTTGATAGTGAAGAAGAGTGATAGAAGGGGTCTGATAAGAGTAGGCCGAGGGGTGATGTGGCCAATACCACTTCAACGCCATGTAGGAGGGCACAAACAAATAGGGTGCCATGTGGGTGACATGTGGCAGGAAGGTGGTCGAACTTTGAGAGTCCATCACTTTATATATAGAGCTCCGTTTTAGGAGAAATCATAGTTGTTGGAGATATATTAACAAGCAAAAGATAATGGCTCCATCGGAAGAGAGTTTTGTGATTAGATGAGGGTAAATAAATTTTGATTACTCCATTCCCTTAAAGACTACCTAGGGGGTTGGGTGTGTTACAATGAGAGGCCAACAAAGATTGAAGTGAATGATATTGTGAAATTTCTTGATGATTGTTGATAGAATATTTTAGATGCACCTCGATTCTTTGAAAGTCCCTAGATCTCTAAGAAATCATCTATAATATTGAATGAATACTCCAGGAATACAATATTCCTCCCTCATTATTAGATCATAATTGAATTCTTCTTGAATGTAAAAATCATTTTCGTCTATCCATTGTATCAAACCATAAATAAAAGAAGTGAAAGTCCTTAGTTGGACATCCCCCACAAAGGGGTTAGGATTCCAATGTGTGTGGTCTAATAACAAAAAGTTAAACAAATACAACTCACAAAGTAAGTTGTTATCATGATATGCAACTTGGAGGAAAGTTTTTATGAAGTCTTTGGGATTTCCAATTTTATGTATCCTTCCATTTTCCAATTTCTTGATTCTAAACTGAGTCCACCTATCATGAAAATAGATAGAGTGGATCCTAGAAGTTTCTCTACAGAGTATTCCCTCTAACCCCAAAGAACAAGCATCTTGGACATTTTTCTCCGTCTCTTGTAACCTATTCATGTACATGTTCATATTTTTCTTCCATCTATTTTCATGAGTGAGATAAAGGGAAAACCATTTATGTTTGAGTTTATTAATAAAATGCTGATGGATTTCTCTATTAGTGACCCCTAAATAAAAAAACTCATCTTGGTTTCTTCATACAGGTAGGTCTAGTTTAAGTTGAAGAAAGGAATATATGTTTGTCAGAATGTCATCAAGGATGGTGTTTACAAACTTTTCAATATTTTCCATATCTTCTTCATTAATCTTTTTCAGTGGTTTTTCTTCAGTTTCTATGGCTTGTAACGATGCATCCATTCTATGATTTCTTTCATTTTTCAATTTGTTTACATTTTTCTTCAACCTCCTATTTTCCATCTTTAATCTCACATTTTCTCTTAAAACTTTTAAATATCTAGGATTATATGCCTTGAAAGAAGGAAAAATAGGGTTCTTACCTTTCTTTCTCTTCCTCTAAGTGTTGTCCATTTATAGTTGTAGAGTCGTATATATGTTCCCTTCAAATGTTGTTTCTTTCAATGTCTAGACAAGTCCCTCTATATTAACTTCCTCTGTGGATTTATTCCTGAAAATTTCCATCGATGATATTCCCACTATTTTCCTTGCAATCGCAGGATGCCTTTCAACTTCAATTGATTTGGAAAAAAATCCCTTTGTTGCTTTTGTATATGTGTGCTCAAATTCCTCTGTATAAACAATTTTTGGTGTATACTCATCATTTGATTCGGCTACAAATTCAAAATTCTATGTACACTTGGTTTTAGTCCCTTTTTTGTTTTCATCCTCATCAAATTATTTAACATACTCATCATCATCATTGGATTTTTCCTTATAATCAATCAAAATAATGACTAGACAATTCTTATGAGATCGAGTTTGAGTCCTGGGAGCCCTCATTTTCGTTTTTGTGTTGCTACATGATTGTACCAATCTTGTAGCATCATTACTTTTATGATGAACCTTTAAACTTTACTTTTGTATTGTGTGGGTCTATTTTGGCAAGTAAATACCCATGCCCTGGGCTTACTTCCAATACAATTTTGAAACCCTTGGAAACTCTTTCTTGATCGTTCCATTTCATCCCTAAACAATAATGTTATGAACCCTTCTTGGTAAACCCTCTGAACTGTGGAAAATTCTCAATTAAATGTATGAGAAAATTCCATATCTATCAATACATTGGAACCTTGAAGCGTTCGAGGAAGTACAACCATCCTTCTTGAGAAAAAAATGCTTAAATCTTGATGGATTTGTTGGACAATGTCGAGGTTATCGGGCTCTAAGGAGTTTTGGGCTCCTCCCATTTTGTATACAGAGTGTTTACTTTGAATTGTATGAAAATTGACCCTTGATTACTTGACAATGAACTCACTAGTCAAGATTCAATCTAATCATTGTAGATACAACCCAATAGTTCATTGATTATACTCCCTTAGCCATCAATTATCACAACTGTACATGCTAATATTTCATAGCAATGATACTTTGGAGTGCAGGCTTATGTTTGAAAATCGAAACGTTATTTGAATTTTGATACAACTCATAAGCCAATTCAAATTATATAATCTGTATTCATAGAACTTGTGAGAAATATGAGATCATTGGTTATAACCCAAAACATTCTTCAAGGTTAAAATATACACATGATGTTCATAATCATTTGTAATTTTAACCAAAGATATGAATTTTGTGGTTCCAAAACCTTTGTTATATATTAATGCTTATTTCCTATCAGCCTTTATTGAACCTCATATATTGAATATGGGATGGTTAAGGGAGATTTATTGGTTGTTTTAATGGAAAGGAACAAGGTAAGTGAGATTTTATGGACAAAGATAATATGGATTATGGACATAGTTGAAAGTGAAATTAGGTGAAGTATAAACAAAGGAAAATTAAATGGAATTGATATAAATAATGACAAGATAGATTAATTTCTTTATAGACAAAGGGAAAGTAAATGGAATTTATATCAATAATGATAAAGTAGATGGTAATTTTGTAAACAAAAACAAGGATAAAGGTAAGTGAAATATATGGATTGTTTCCTATTTTTCAGGTCTCTAAAATAAAATTAGGAATAGAGATAAGATTTACCTCCGGTCTTCAAACAAACTCAAAAAACTTTGATCAGTTTGAAACTTTGTCTTCACCAAGGCCTATAATCATAGATGGTTGTTAGTGATTTATTTATGGGAATAATGTTGTTGACTCCACTAAGTTCGATATAAATTTTAATAGTAATTGATCTCGCAACTCTTGGTAGAAAAATAAATGAAAAATATTTTCATAGAATTCTAGAATCTTTGATCTCTATAGGATAGTGCAATGAAAGAAAATCTATTGCATAGAATTATTGAATCTGTGAATTCTATAAGATAGTAAAATAAAAGAGCATATTTTCATAAAATTCTAGAATCATTTTGAACTTATTGGAAACTCTTAGGTTTGTAACTTGTTAGTGGGTTGAGTAAATATTCAAGGTATTTCAAGCTGAGAGAAATCTTT
This sequence comes from Picea engelmannii, assembly GCA_009831015.1. Classification (NCBI taxonomy): domain Eukaryota; kingdom Viridiplantae; phylum Streptophyta; class Pinopsida; order Pinales; family Pinaceae; genus Picea; species Picea engelmannii. The sequence goes on from ML810894.1 coordinate 102,508, forward strand.
GCATATTGATAACCTGCAATCGGTCAAAGAATTGTTGGAGATATTACACACACCTAGGATTTTCCTTTCATTTTCTTTTCCTAATTTTATTTGGCTATGTTGAGGGTCCCTTATTCTGAGATATTCTCCCCTCATTGAGGATATTCTCCCCTATATAAGGGTTCCACATACCCTCCAGACAATTCTTAGTTATCGTTCAGTTAGACTAGTTGAGTGAAGTGTTGCATGTCAACCTTGTCTTTATCACCAAGTGTTGCATGATAACGTCGAGATCATCAGTAGTAATGAACAATTGCATTGGGACCATCACCAGTATGATGTATTCCACTTGTTAGAGTGATATCCTCCTCATTTCACTCTAGTTTGGCTAGTTAGCTGACAATCGCATGGCCAGTTAACTAGGACTACGTGGAAGTTGACTCGAGTGACTACCAATGTATATTACGTCTCTCTAAAACACTCATAATGCACATTATCTTGGCTACTATGGATATTTAGTTGTTTCATATAGATTATATCACTTTTGTTGTAACATTCTCTTATTCAGATAATAGAAATTATTTTCATTATTTTCTCCATTTTTTTCTTCTCTCTTCATCCACCATTGCAAGTTGTGTATGCTTCATTGTTATCTAGATATTTTGTGCAGTTGTCTAAAAAAATCTACATGGTTTCATAGCCCACAAGACACTAGCAAGGATCATCACCAACACTCTTTTGTAGGTACCAAGATGGAACAAAACAATAGGAAATATGGAATTTCCTGCATTTGCAATTCTAATGCCATATAACTACTTTGACTGGAAGCCAAGAATTATACACCTAATTAGGGGTAAAGGGTTGTATTGAATAGCCATGGCTACAGAAATAGAACCCACCTCAGCAATGGAAAAATCCAAGTACTTCAACCATATGGAGGGGGCTCACGGTATCCTATGCATGTTTATTTCTGTCGACCTATGGTTTCACATCGATGCATGCAAGACACCAAATTAGATTTGGACCACCTTGGTTAGCCTCTTTGGAAAGTAGGATGAAATGAGGGGCCATTTTCTCGAAGTAGAACTAAACTCCTTAGCTCCGAAGAAATTTGACAATGTCCAAGATTTCTTCACCAGATTTAAATCTCTCCTTCTTGAATTGCTAGACTATGGTACCGACAAATAAAAACAAGAAAGACAAATGGTTCTTGCTATCAAGGAAAAATTTGGACCAGAATTTTGTGTATTTTTCTACACATTTCATTCTACCAGATTGACCACATGAGCAACTTGGACCATGCCTTCATTGTCATATTTCATTGAGGCTTTGACACATGAGCATGATAAGCTCTTTCAAATGGGAATAATCAAAGGCCCCAAGGAACATGAACTTTTTTTGCATGATGGCAACAATTCTCAAAATCCTAAATCCAAACAAAAAGGAAAAGGAAAGGTCCATACAAAGCCAAAGAAGGAATGGTACTCCAAACCCTTTAATGCTTCCACAAGTTCCAAAGGTGTCAAAAGAAAGCGATGAAATAAGTGTGGTCACTGCAATTGCTGGAACCATCCATAATATACATGCATGAATAAGAAAATAGATATTATGGTGCAAACACTTTAGAAGAAAAACATTCGGGACTTCATTCCTGAGGCTGCCAAGAAGAAGTCAGAATATCACTCCCCTAAGAAAGGTAATTCTCATGTATTAGTATCTATTCATTCTTCTCTTGATGCATGGATTGTATAGTCAGGCGCTTCCCATTACATGGAAAATACAATGGATATTTAATATTTTGTATTTGCATGCATGGGGCCTCCTATACTCATGGGGTATGACTCTTGAATTGAGATCACTAGAAAAGGGAGAGTGGAACTAGACCATGGAATATTTGAGGACATCCTACATGTTCCTAAACTTTATGTGTATCTTCTTTTGGTGTATCATATTACACACTCAGGCTCATGAAAAAAGGTGGAGTTCTCACCAGAATTCGTGTCCATATTCGACATGCAAGACAACTCAAAAATTATTGTCAGGGAGGTAAATCATAAATCTCTATTATACACTTTTTCTAAGTTTATTGAAACCGATTCCTCTGTACTACTTACACATGTTGATGACAGTAGTAGATTATGACACAAGAGTTTTGGTCAACTGAACTTCAGGTACATGTAGCAACTTACCAAGAAGGGTATGGTCACTAGGTTACCTGATATCCACTTTTCCAAAGGGGTTTGTGAAGGATGTGTCCTTGGAAAGCATCCTCAAGAGAAGTTAGAGAAGGGGAAGTGTTAAGCCCTAATATTAGCTCATTACCACTTAATTGGGGCATATTAGATTAGTAATGTTATTTTATTTATGTCGGCTTTAGGCCATTAGTTTTAATTTAGATTAGTAATGTTATTTTATTTATGTCGGCTTTAGGCCATTAAACCTCCTAGTCTCCTATATATACCAAGGAGAAATTTTCATTTTGAATCATCTTGGACTTGAAAATTTAAGTGGGGTAAAAGGAGGTTGCCCCTTCGAAGAGGCTTATTATCTGAAATTATCTCTTTTTCAAGGCGTTGAGTACTTTTCCTAAGGTTTTTCTATGCTATATTGATGTTTGGTTCTTAACATATGGTATCAGAGCTCAAGGTCTTGGGGTTTCGCTGCTACATCTGAGACACCGTGGAATTTTTGCTATAAATTTTTGTCTACAACGTTTCAGAAGGAGAGACTTGGATGGTATTTAGAAGACAGATCAATGTACGTTGGGTTAAAAATTCAGCTCTTGAGGCCTTATACTTTCAGAGATATAGCTTGTACAAGATCAGGTTCTAGAATCATCCTGAAATGAGTCATTGTGGGATTTTTGCTATAAAAACTTTTTTGAGACGTTTCAGACCTTGAACTCTAGAGAACATTTAAAAAAATTAGAATTCTAGCTGTTGTAACAATTTCAGCTTCTGTTTCATCTTAAATTTGTAGATACACCCTGGGTAAGATAGGGTATTTGACTAGTCCTATTGACTAGTCTCAAGAAGGTGTTCCGGGTAAAACAATCATAAATTCTTCCTAGAGTATCCAAATTGAGTGGGACTAGTTGCATTGGATCGTGGACAGTCTTTACTATTTTGGGTGCGAGTTTCAGAATTTTGTATCAATTATTTTGTGCGGGGCATACTATACAAGTGAGATCTCCTGGAAAGGCCAAAAATCGACAAGTTGTGGGGAAGTTACCGTAAATTCCACTTGGCACATCCAATTTTGATCAGACCTGTGGCATTACAGAGAAGACATA
>ML810895.1:44508-54589 GCA_009831015.1 Picea engelmannii
CTTTTATTATCCAATGGGAAGAGGTTGTGACAACTAATTGCCACAAGCCCTTCAAGAACAACACCAGTGAAGAAATACGGCAATAATGAGAGAGATATAGAGAGTGGGATGGTGAGAAACTAGTAGCATAACAGTGCAATAATGAAAGGTGAAGAAAGAGTGAGTGAGAGGTCTTTTAAATAGCTTGAGAAGCTAAGGAGACCCCTCTTGGATCTTCAACACTTGTCAAAGATCCAAGGGACAAGACAACTCAAAGAAGAAAACCACCAATGAGATGCATGGATTTTAGGTTGAAGGAAATGGAAGAAGATGAAGAGGATGGGTGAGAAAGCAAGGAAAGAGGGGGCGAAACTGGCAAGGAGAGGTCCACGCATGGGTATAAGGAGAAGTTTCTTGCTTCAACGTGATGTTTCCTACTTTCAAATGAGATGTTTCCATCTCATTCAAAGAGTGAAAGTGTAAGTCATTAAGGAAAACTGTGAGGGAATGTGGGGACGTGGAGGGATGCGTGGGAGTTTGAAGTAGGAGTGTGGAAGGAGAGTGTTGGCCACACTCATCAAAGGCACACGATAGGTGGAGGAAGGAACGTATGGGAGGAAAGATGGGCCTACATTCCAATAAAATAGAGTTTCTAAAAGCTACGTGGGAGTTTGGACGTATAGGAAAGAGGAGGCGTGATCTAAGGTGAGGAATGATACGAGTAAGGTGAGGTGCGTGAGGTGTAAGGAGGGTCCCACGACCTAAACTAAAAGATTTTCCAAACTTTACGTGGGAGTGGGGACACACACCCAAAAGGGATGCGTGAGTGTGACGTGAGGGTGATGGGGAGTATGCGAGGTTAGAGATTACATGAGGGAGGAGTGTGGAGTCCACACTCCAAAATGATGTGGATGGGTAGAGGTAGGGCGTACATGGAGAGGGGGCCCCATTTTAATTTAAGTGAGTTTAAACTCTCATAAATGAGGGTCGTATAATTTTAAAGAGGGGGCGTATCACCCACATGGGGATTAAATTAAAAGGTAAATAAAAACTAAAAGAGGGTTTAAGGGGTAGGTGAAGGTTAGGAATAGGTTAGGTGGGTCTTTCTCATCATTATTTGCTACTTACTGCACTTGATTTGGTCCATTATTACAAAAATGACATTTGCCCATGTCCTGGGTTTGGCAATTAAAATTGTCGTTTTCGGAAAAACTCCTAAGTGGACAAACAACCTAGCAAAACTTGTCCAACTGAATTGAAACTTGGTCCACGGGTGTAGGGGGCCTCATTAGCTTTCTTTTGAGTACAAATACCCCTATTGCAAATCCTGGGACCTAAGTTTTACATTAATTACCCAGAATTAATTGATTAATTAATCAATTAATTAATTCAATACCTTAAAAAAAACCTAGCTATACTTGACGGAATTCCGCAAAATTTCGCGTGTTGTCTTACATGGTCATTTACAACATTCCTAAACACTAGCTACCTAGGAATGACTTCATTAGAACGCCTTTCACCACTTTGGAGGATTTATTGGGTGGGAGTGAAAAACTCAAGGGAGATTAACCCAGTTGGTTAGGCCACATTAACCTCCTGAGGATAAAAAACACTCAGTGAAAGGAACTCTCCTAATGAAGAAACCCTAAGGCAACTGACCTAACATGATCCATGTAGACCTATTACATTATAAACCCGTGCAGGGGCGCGGTAATTCTGCTTACAAAATTTGTGCTGGAGGCATAAATTGCCTAGTAGAACCAAACTGTCTTCGACATATTAGCATCTGATGATGCATTACTTCATGGCACATGGAGTTGACCCCCTAGTTGAATAGGTGGTCAACAAGGTGATCTGCAAAACTTGAACCAAAAGCGAGATGGAACAACAGATAATACCCTGCATGCATAGACAATACAACATAGTTTCTATTACATAAGCATGCACAAAATATATAGATGGGCAACTACACTATTGCCTCACCTAGCCTAGTAAACTAATCTACTTGAGCAATTGTTTACCAAAACACATAAAGATTTAGAATGATATCACCTCACAATAAGTGGCAAATCCAGACTAATCTTGAACGCCATAGTATCGTCCAAAGCAGTTTATGTATTATTAAATGGGAAGAGGTTGTAGCATCAATGCTGCTACAAGCTCTTCAAGAGCCAAAACCAGTGAAACAATGTGAAAGTAATGAGAGAGAGAGAGAGGGATGGGAATAATTCAGTAGCATAACAATACTATGAAGAATGATGTTGAATGAGGGAGTGAGGGGTTTCTTATATAGCCCTGGGAGACCAAGAACCCCCTCTTGAAGTGTCAAAGATCCAAAGGTGAAGACAACTCAAAGGTCAAAGGAACCAATGAGGGACTAAGCTTTTAGGGTGAGGGGAAATGGCAAGAAGGTGAAGTGGAGAGGATCAAGCAAGCAAGGAGGGGGCGAATTTGGCAAGTGAGGGAGTCCACGCCTTTGCTTTGAAATCACCTTCCTCTTTTATGGAGATGTTTCTACCTTTTTCAAGAGAGGGGCATAAGTTTCCAAAGAGGGTGTGAGCTACGTGAGGGAAAGCGTGAGCTTTCATGAGGAGCGTGGGTGGAGTGTGAGTGACACACTCTTTGAGCATGATATGATTGGGTTAGGAAAGGCGTAAGATTGGGAGAGGGGACCCACGCTCTAATTAAGGAGAATTTTCAACACTTACGTGGGAGTGGTGACGTATTCCTTAATGAAGTGCGTGAGGTGAAGTGAGGTGAAAGCGTGAGGTAAGGAGGAGTGTGCTTGGCACACTCCTTAAAGGCATTCAAGTGGTGAAGGTAGGTCTTATGAGTGGGAGAAGGGTCCGACGTTCCACTTAAATGAAAGTTCCAATTTAAATGTATGTGAGGATCGTATTTTAAGAAGGGACGTGAATAGTTAAGGTGAGAAATAATTAAAGTGAGTAATAAATTAAAGTGTGGGTATAAGGGTAGGTAAAGGGTGTGGGTAGGTTAGGTGGGGTCTCCCTCTTAACACTAATGCCACTTACTTCACCCGATTTGACTAACTATTACAAAATTGGCATTTGCCCATGTCCTGGGTTTGGCAATTAAAATCGTTATTTTCCGAAACAACTCCTAAGTGGACAAACAACCTAGCAAAACTTGTTCGACTGAGTTGAAACTTGGTCCACAGGTGTAGGGGGTCTCATTAGCTTTCTTTTGAGTACAAATACCCCTATCAAAAATCCCGGGACCTAAGTTTTACATTAATTACCCATAATTAATTAATTAATTCAGAACCTTAAAAAAAACCTAGCTATACTTGACGGAATTCCGCGAAATTTCGCGTGCTGTCTTACATGGTCATTTACAACATTCCTAAACACTAGCTACCTAGGAATGACTTCATTAGAACGCCTTCCACCACTTTGGAGGATTTATTGGGTGGGAGTGAAAAACTCAAGGGAGATTAACCTGACTGGTTAGGCCACATTAACCTCCTGAGGATAAAAATTACTCAATGAAAGGAACTCTCCTAATGAAGAAACCCTAAGGCGACTGACCTAACCATGATCCATGCAGACCTATTACATTATAAACCTGCATAGGGGTGCGAAAATCCCACTTACAAAACTGTGTGCTGGAGCAAAAATGCCCTGTAGAACCAAAAAATCTTCGACGTGTTTGCATCTGATGATGCATATCTTCATGGTACATGGAGTTGACCCCCTAGTTGAAGAGGCAGTCAATACTACCTAAGCATGAAAAACATTTCCGACACACGCTTTGCCTTGGTTGGCATTTTGTATTTGTTATTTTTTACGGGTCCCATCATTTTCTTATGAGAGACATTTCATTGTCCTCGGGATCCCTAGGCGAGCATCTAGAAGGTCTATGATTGGCTTTTATCTTTTGCCAGCTACAAGCCTTTAGGCCTTCAACCCCTTCTTCCCATGAAATGAGGGACAATCCCTTATGAGGTCAGTACACCCGAAAATCCCAAAAGATAAGGAGATGAGGTATGAAGTATGGAAAATGGCAAGTATGGTCAGGAATGGCACGATGACCTGTCAAGGGGACCTCCCAGTAGAAAACCTATCCTCAATGACCAAGGTGAAACCAATGTTTTAAAAACCGAAACCGGTCGAGGATCCAACCTGAATCGGAACCGGAACCGGTTTCAATGAACCGTTTTTTAAAAAAATACATAAAATATTTAAATTTTAATGAAAAAAAAATATTTTTAAGATTTTAAATCATGTTTCCAAAGCATTAGAGACAATTAGAGACAACATATCCAAAGTATGCTCATGAATATATCAAAATGACACCAAGTGCAATACATATCTAGAGATCAGAACATAAATACATAATCAATGAGGCTCTAAATGGCCTCTACAACATTAAATAACATACTAAGTTAGAGTCACTGATACTAGAGGTGGGAATGCCAATGAAAAATACAAAATAGCCATAGGGTAGATACTAGAACCATAGATGGAAGAATCTCATAGCTCACGAGTCGTGACTGTCAGTAGTCCTCCATGTCATACTCATCAAGATTGACATCACTACCACTGCTCTCTCCTCCATCCTCCTCCTCCTCCTCCTCCTCCCCTATATTCAATGCAATCCATGCATTTGTTGATGTGGACTCTGGAGGATGACCCCTCAAGAGGATCACCATCATCAAAAGTGACCAGATCTAGCACTAGTTCATTAAGATCCAAGTTGGCTAATGCCAACTCAACACTGTTGTTCAAACCCTTATCATCAGAAAACACATCCCACTTCTTTGTCTTTCCCTTCAACCACTCTTCTCTCTGCTTGTATATAAGACGGAGGTTGGTGTGCACATACACTACTAAGTCATTGGACACAACGACAAACTACAAAGAGAAGAGTTCAATAGAAGAGTTTATACTTGAGTGAAGGGTACATCTTTACTGGGGTCGTGACAAAAGAGTTCAACAATCAATGCCACCAACATCGAGGTACATAAAGAGCTTGGTTCTCTTGATTAAATGTTAGTTGCATACCCTCATACATGATAGAATCCAGTGGAAACATTGCAATCTTGCCAATCTTGAAATCCTGAAAATTGTTAAGTCTGCTGAAATTTGAATGGGACCTAAAATTCTACTTTCTCCATATGAAGTCCAATGAGGTTGGAACCACTCTCAAACATCCTGAAACAATTAATGGTAATGTTACAAATTTAAGTAAAATGATGGAAATGAAAGATAAATTATCTTTCATTTCCATCCTTTTACTTTAAGAATTTAACATTACCATTAATTACTACCCTCAGCTACACACCAAAACACCTTACCACTCCAACTTGCATGAGAAAACATGAGCCATGTACTTCTCTGTTACTTAGGTTTTCGGTTTTAGGGGGTTTTAGAGGGTTTTAGGTTTCTGGGACCAAACCGGCCGGTTTATGATCAAACTTGCCGGTTTGGTCATAAATCGGCCGACCGGTTCGGTTTATTGACCGGTTTGAACCGGTCGACCATCAAACCGGTCAAACCGGCCGGTTTCGGTTTCGGTTCAACGGTTTTTAAAACACTGGGTGAAACAAGGCAAAGGGCATAATTTCCAAGCAAACGTTACATAATCAAAAACAATTTTAAATGCAACAAACGTAAATGCCTCAAATATTGAAATGACACTCACCATAATACTTGGCTTGTACCTCATGGAGCAAGACCCAATGTCTTCCAAAAGCTAGCTGATGTGGTGGATACCCTCATGATGAACCTGAGACCTATGGTGGTGAGGTGGGTCTCTGTTTGTGCAAGTGGACGTTGTCATCCATATGTCTCTCAATACTCCATGTCTGCAACCTGAGGGCCTCGAGACATCATCTCCTTAGTTATCCCTAGGAAATGGGGATAACACAAGGCATACATTTTTTCTTTGTTTTTGTGGTAATATTACTCAACTTCAACTCAGCAGTTCCTATCAGAAGCGCTGAGGATATTCTCATTTGCTGTCTGATTATCAATATGCATACCGTTTTTATTGTTGTTCAATTTTTGCTAGGGGTCAAGAGTAAAATCCTAAAACACATGCCTACTTCCTAAATGTTGACTGAGCTTTTTGACAGTATTCGCACAAAATCCTAAAATAGTTGTTTACTTAAAAGTTATTATTTGAACAGGTTTGAAATCCTGAAATAATTTTCTTATTTATCAACGTCCATTTTTCAGCATCTCCTTAATTACTTCAAAACAAGAAACATCCAAGTTATCTTCTAGTACAATTAAGATATTGAGTCGTTTTAAAGTTTAAACATCTTGGTGAAATGTTTTGATTGGAAAAAGATCAAATTTTCTTGTGCATCTTTCATATTTGACGTTATTTATTGTTTATTGTTTATTTTCTCTTTAAAGCATTTGAGTGTTGTAAAACATTTTCAAAACTTTCGGAAAAACATGATTAATATCATAGGGTTTTTTCTCTTTTGTTGTCATTGAGATTGACTGGTTGGATATATTTCCATTAAATTGTTATGCTAAATGTTTAACACATGTTGTTTGGTCCCTATCCAAAAAAATGACTGTCTTGGGATATGGTATTGCTACTATTTATATTTAGAGTAACATTTAACTAATTCCTTTGACTTGGACAAAATACTTCTGGTTAAACCATTTTTGTGCTTTGATGTTGCAAACTTTATCGCATAAGAAGCATACAAATAGCATTTGCGCTGATTCTCTTGACATTAGGGTTTTGATCGGTCGTTACTGCCACGTGTGCGCAAGAGTCAGGGAGGACAGAAGAGTGGTCCAGGCAAAGATGCTGTAAGAACCATTAGAGAATTCCTGTAAACAGACTTAAGGAAACAACTACTACTGAAAGATGGTGATTGCAGATCTTGTCAGATTTCTGATTTTGAATTGCTATTGCAAACTTCAAAAACTTATCTTTTGACTCAGTAAATAATTTCTAGGAACTTATTTTATTTTTTATTTTTATTGTTCTGAGGACTTATTTGAATATTTTTCTATTGCAGTTACGGGACTTTACTCGTTGTTTTAGTCAAGAAAAGATTCTACGCAAGGGCACAGAGATTTCACTAGTAAGTGTTAAATTTCAATATCACATCTTGGGGATAGCACATCTCTATTCATCTCTCAGTAAATTGGGACTTATGAACATTCAACTTCTTTGCCTATCTATTAGGGGATACTTTGATTACAATTGTTGCACTTGAGTCATAAGCACAAGAGGGTTTCTTTGTTTTCTTCTGTCAGTGAAGATATAGTGGTCAACAGACTTGGCGCTATACATGATAATTTTCTTCAATGTAAATCTTGTTTTAATGTAAAGAAAACATTACAGTCAGATATGCTAGACCATGTTTACTCTACCTAGTGGTTCTAACAGAATGTTGCATTACACTGATTGCTGGATGTACCTTTTAACAAAATAATCTTTCTTGACTTGAGAGTATAACAAACCTGAAGTCAATTGTTATAACCAGTTATCCACTAGAAAAAGCTTTAGGATCATCAACAGAATGGCCCATAGGGTCATAACAATGGTCGTGTTACCCCTCATACTGTATGAGAGGTAACCATGTGATTCACATCACATGCTAAAGATTTCAGCACGAGCACTGCCCTCCCGATGGCATGATGTTCCAATTCACACTTCATTGTGAGCACTTTAGATTGATCACTTAGAGCTTATATGTTGGAGATCCTGCTGCTTGATGATCTTCCTTGCACAGTGGATATGCCCATGTTTGATGATTTCATGATGATGCTAACATGGTTCAGTTGGTATGATGTTGTACAAATGATGAGAGCACCTCAGTGCTCTATTGATGATTACAATGATGAGGCTTGATGTATTGAATACTGTCATATCTTTCATTCTTTTTCATGTATGGTGATAGTGTTTCATGTATTTGTCATGACTGTGGTGAACATTGGTGAAATCTAATAACGGATCATAACACTCTAAATTGTTATTATTTGCTTTGTTGTACCATGGTGGATCATAGTCTCCCTTTAGAGAAGTGTTGTCACTCTTGGGTTGAGTTGTACTACTAGAGACCTAGGTAGGTGTAGCATGCCCATTCTCCCCAACCATCTTTCACTCCTTGTCATCTTCCCCATCACTTCCAAGTTCCCTGCACATATATCATATTCTCGCTCATGGTTGACTTATCATATGTCATAGCAAGTTTCATACTTAATAGTCCTGTTACTGACCAAATTGTACGTAATGATGAAAACCCTAATCTACAAAGTACAATCCGAGGGAAACCTCTAGGAAGGTCACCACTGTCACCTCAACAACCTATCCTTTGTAGCGTTACACTGGCTCTCCTCTAGCTCAAGGGGGGTATCCCCTAATAGGATTACTAAGACCAAGCAATGAAGCACAAGGTGAAGTTTAGAATAGCCTTAGTAAAACGGGGTTTGGAGATTTTACGATTCTTAGAATAAGTGATGGAAGGACATCAAGAGATCAGTGCCAAGTCCAACTAGGGCAATGGAGTCAAGGTGAATCAAATGGTAAACGAGGTCAAGAAGAAACTCTCTGGGGAGTTGGCTTATTTTCTTAAAGGATTAGGGTTTGAGACTAGCACCATGAGGTTGAAGTAATCCCTCACTCGAATAGATCAATGATGGTTCAAGGTCTACAAGAAGGGTTTCCTCAAGGGAATAGCCTTCACCATCCAAAATCAACTATGACTTGATGAAATTACTTAATACTTCAGCCAAGGAACCAATAGGAAGAACAAAGCATGGTATCAAATACTCACCAAACCAACAAGGAAGAATGAGGAAAAACCCGATTTTTTCCTTCTCGTGATAAAGTTATCCCTCTATGGATTGATCTTGAAAGGATTTGTAGAAGACATTTTAAAATTCCACCATCAATCTTCATGCAAAAAAATAAACCAAGTAGGAAAAGCTTCAATAGTTGACAACATTCATCCATAAAGAAAGAACCCTTACACCACAAATGTGTTAAATTTAGAGCTACTATTAAGTTCTTTTCAATTTACTAGACAAAAATAGCATAAGCAGGATAATTGAGAGAAACACAATCACAAGGTACTTTTATCCTGGGAAACCCTCATGGGGGAGAAAACCCAGCAAAAACTTCCTTAATATAGATTGCCAATACAATGCCAAGACAAAAACCAAACCACCAAGAATAACCTAGGACTGAGCATGCGCCTCTCTTCTCCTTCTTCTTATGACTGTAGCAACCTCCAAAAGATGCGCACTAAATGAGTCGCTGAGTGAGTGTCAGAATGAGGCACAATCCTCTCTTATTTATACTAGCTGTCAAGAGCTAGGGTTGTGTCTTTTCACCAAGCTGGGCAAACTTCTTCACTTAGTGGTTAAAACCACTTTAATTAGCCCTAGGGGCCTGTTGCCGTCCTAATACACACTTGCTAACTTGAGCTAAGTCCGGCTCACTTAGTGTGTCCTCGGAGGCACAATGCCTAGGTTCTCAGTCCACACTGTCACCTTGACTGGAACCTCTTCCTTCTAGGTTTACTCCTAGGGAAGCCAAGGGGGGTAGTCCCTAGTTACTAGATTGATTTTAGTGTTTAAGATTCTAGGAGTTAGTTTTAATTTGTTAAAGACTAAAGGGAAAACTAGCCTAAGATGCTAAGGCAGCAAATGCAAAGTGCAAGTCTAATCTAAATGTCAATCAGCCCTTTCCCTAAGTCAACTAAGACTAGTGCCTAAGGTTGGGCAATGGGGTCAACTAAGTTTGAGGGTGGTTTATTACAAAGTGTTTACAAGTAAAAGTTTGAAACTACCCCAAACCAAAGATTATGATTATTTACACAAGAATTACAAGTGTTACAAAGTTTACACAATATACAAAAATACAAAGATACCACAAGATGTAAGTGAGATCAACACATTAGCCAAGCATGCCCCAATAGCACTTACTCTATTGGACCGCTTTCACTGGCAATCACAAAAAGAACTCAAGAATCAAAGAAGGTGATGCCTCCCCAAGTGGGATACTCAACCCCTTCTTGATTCACAACACAATAAGCAAAAGCAACAAGATATTCAATGTTTAACTCAATTGCTCAATAAAACATCAAAGACATTTACCATAAAGT
>ML810896.1:107642-121705 GCA_009831015.1 Picea engelmannii
GGTGAAAAATTCAAAATATACACTGACCATGCCACTGCTTCACTCCAATATTCATTTTAAAAATTCTTGGACTTTATCATGCTTCTATCCATTTTCATTATTGTCTTATTCTTCCTTTCAGCTACTCTATTCTGTTGTGGAGTGTATCTTGTGGTAAATTGTCCCTTGATCCCATGTTGGCTACAATATGTTGCAAATTCTTTGGAGTCATACTCACCTCCTTGATATGATATGAGTACTTTGATGTATTTTCCACTCTGTTTCTCTATCATAGATTTAAATTCTCTGAATTTTTCAAATGTCTTTGATTTTTGCTTGAGAAAATAAACCCAAACTTTTCTTCTAAAATCATCAATGAATGTTAGAAAATAAAAGTTGCCTCCTATTGAATGAGTTTGCATTGGACCACAAAGGTCTGTATGCACTAGCTCGAGATGTTCTTTTGCTTTGGAGGAAGCATTGGGAAAACTATCCCTTTGGTGTTTGGCCAAAATACAACTCTCACAAGAGTTTTTATGTTCATTTATAATGGGAAAACCTTTGACCATAGATTTTTTCTATAAAAGACTGAGAATGCTAAATGGAAAATGACCATATCTAAGATGCCACAACCAAGTCTCATCTGAGCTTGACACATTTTAGGCATATGACTGTGACAAATTTACATTTCTCAATATCAAGGGAAACATTCTGTTTTTGGTCATTTGTAGAGTAGCTATGATTTTCTTACTGGGTGGTTTGTCCAAGATTGTACACTTGGAACCTTCAAAAATGACTTTATAGCCATGTTCATTCATCTTTCCTACACTCATTAGGTTATGTCTAAGACCAGGTACATAATAAACATCATGAATATCCTTCTTTTCATCTTTCCTAGTCAATACAGAAATTACACCCTTGCCTAAAACTTTCTTTTGATAATCATCTCCCAATTTAATTTGAGATGCGACTGAGCTTTCTAAACTAGTAAACAAACATTTGTTACCTATCATATGATTGTTGCAACCATTGTCCAAAAACCATAGATCATGATTGTTGCTTGATTCTTCTGTGAATTGACATGAGAAGAACATTGATTCAAATGTTGCTTCTTCAGTGTTGGTAACATTTTCTCTACCCCTATTCAGATTTGCTTTCTTTTTTTTGCACGCACTTTCATAGTGACCAAATTTCTTGCAATAATAGCACTGAATCCTTGATTTGTCAGTTCATTTTGATTGATTAAATTTTTTGCCTCTCCCCCCTTTGGTTTTGAGAGTGCCTTTGTTCTGACTGTTCACTTTGTTCTAAAATTTCTGAAGTTGATCTCTCTCCTATTTGAGAGCGTCCTATGCCTTGTCTGCCTCTGCTTCTATTCCCTCAACCTCTGCCTCTGCTTATGGAGGCTTGAGACTAAAATGCATTCTCTAAATATTCAGTATTTCAACTGAACCTATTTTCATGGGTTAATAGAGATCCCATGAGTTCTTCAACTACGAGTGTGAATGTTGACAGGCTTTTGATTCTTCTATGGCAACCACGACCATATCAAACTTATCAGGAAGGCTATGAAGTACCTTCTCAATGACCTTCTTCTCTTAAATGTCTTCTCCATGTGTGCGCAACTAATTCACAATGCTCATGACATGCGTTATAAAATGATCCATAGAGTCAGAATCCTTCATTTGAAGATTCTCAAAATTCTTCCTCAGTGTCTACAACTTGGCGTTTTTAACTTTATTTGTGCCTTGATATGCAATTTCGAGAATATCCCATTCCTATTTGGCATGATATGTTATTGCGACTTTGGAGAAAATGAATTCCTCTGACCCTTGTTGAATGAGCCATATGGCTTTGTTGTCCTTCTTCCTAAGTTCTCTGAGCGCATTTATTTGCGCGTTCATCATTTCTTGTAGATCTGTCGGATTTGGTTCCTTGAACCCATTATGATCTGGATTATTTTCGACACAAAATGAGATCGGAGACATAATAAAGAAATGCATAGAGATATCACAGATATTCAATAATATAACAAAAATGTATCAGAGATGCAACCATAAACACAAATGTACAGTAATACATGATTTCTATTAATGAAATAAATGTACAGAAACTGTAAAATACAGAGTGAAAGACTCGATAGAATGGTGGCAGCTTATCTCTAAGAAGAGATGTGACGGCTACTCGCATTCGCAAGAAGATGGTTATAATGAGGCTCTGAAGGCCTTTTTTACAATAAACAGGAATGCCAAAAACCATAGACATCCAAAAACCTAACCCTAGGAGATGAAGCGCCAAAAGTCATGTGGGCCTTGTTTGGGTAAGTGAGTACATCAACTTCCCAGGGTCGTAACTTTTGCATACGATCTCCGTTTTAGGCATGTGATAGCTCGTTGGAAAGGTATCGTCGAGGAGATTCATTTTGGGGGCTCAATTATTCCTTAAACTATCATTGAGAACCTATGTCCTGAAAATCCTTCATTTGGACCCTTAAAATAGCCCCAGAAGTTAAAACCTGCTAAAAATAGTAAATTGTCAAAATTGCCAGAAAACTGTTTTGAGCCATTTGGAAAAGGTGGGTGGCCACCGATATGCACCTGGATCAATCCTCCCTCCTTAGGAAGCAATGATATCCATTGCATTGAGTTCCCGGGGGAGGGGAAAAGCGTTTGTTGAATCTACATCTTGGTGAGCTGCTTGTCTTGCTGGAGACGTCGTGCTACTCAGTTTGTGGAAATCTGTCACGAACCTGTTGAGGTTGAGGCTGTTCAACAAGTCGAGATACATGAGAGGAAGATGTGCATAAGGAATCTTTGCACTTTGCTTCAGCCTTGTCGACCTGCTTCTGTTGGATAGAAGGTGCTTGGGGCAAGACTATAGTGGTTGCAGTGTCCTTTTGTTCTCCTTTTGAACAGATTGTGAAGAAGCTGAATTTTGCAGTATGAGATACTACCTTGCAGTATGTTTTAGGTGGAACAGTAGTTGGAACTACCTCTGGTATTCTTTAGAGATGACCCCCCAAAGTAACAATGACACTACGGGGTCGAGACTCATAAACAACATGGCGTCTCCACATATATGGTTGGCCCAAGAGCACATCACATACATCCAGTGGGGCAACATCACATAATACCTCATCCTTGAAGGGTTGGATGCCATATGATAATCGACACTGTTGGCTGACACAGAGATCTCATCCTTGGCGAAGCCACCCAATGTTGCATGGTTGCGGGTGTGGTGTTGTCGACAATCCCAACTGTTTGACGACCTTTGCTGAGATGAGGTTTTTCTGGCTTCCGCTATCAACAATAAAATGCAACGGGGTCCCCTTCACCCACATCTGTGAATGAAAGAGGCGCTCCCCCTCTTCAGGATCTGTTGGTTCTTCTGGTTGAATTGCTGCAGTCGCGACAATAGCAGTGGGGTCTGCGTCAATGATCTGTCCTTTACTAGTATTTTCAGAATCAGATTCTGAACCAGGGTTCGGCTCCTTGTCTTTGATCTCGGCCACCAATGACTGTTTTGAGCGACATTCATCGGTGTTGTGCCAGGGGATTTTGTGGAAATCACACCATTTTCCGGTGTCCTTCTTTGTCTTCCCATGACCCTTCTTTTCCTGTGTCTTAGACTGGTTTTCAAGAGACTGTTTGTTAGGGCCGTCTTTGTCATACTTTGGTTGTTGCATATTTGCAGACCCGAACTCCCATTTGTTCTGGTGCTTAAATTTCTGCTCAATTTTAACAGCATATCGATAAGCAGTGCCGAGTGATGAGATGTCTAGAAAATCCATTTCAGTTTGGATGTATCTGTGTAGAGCCCCACGGTATTTCAGAACCAAATGTCGCTCAGAGTCTTTGATACCCAACTTGGTGCACAAGGTATGGAAGGTATTGGTGAACTCCGGAACTGCTTGGCCCCTCTCTTTCCGCAGTGTGGTCCATCTCATGTACTGGACTTCATAGTTGCCAACAGGGTAATATTGTTCCTTTACTGCATCCATAAAAAAATCCCAAGTGGGATCGACCCCATATATTCCAGACTCCTCTGTGGAACTTTGCTCCTAGTAAGTTTCCCACCAATGTTTGACATGAGGGAGAGATTTAAGGAGTGCGAAGGTGATCTTTTCTTTGTCGAAAAAATTGTGAACATAGAAATAACCTTCTAGCAGAGTTAACCATTTTTCTATGGCTTCTGCATCTATCTGTCCTTCAAATACAGGAATATCAAAATTAACTTGTACCTTGAAAGGTGAGGTGCCTCCAAAGTGGTCACTTGATGAAGATGCGCCTGATGCTATCAACAGACGTTTAAGGATGTGGGAAAAATTCTCCATCATTTTGTCCCTCTGTCGCGTGAGAGCTTGCTCAAGCAACAAATTGATAGGATCGTTTGCTCCGTTGATTTTCTTTTCTTCTGCCATTGAGGGTTTCTTGGGTGTGCGAGAGCGATTGTCTTCAAAAGATACAAGCTTGAGACCCAACTTGCTATACTCGGACCTCGTCGGGGACATGCACTGAAAAACAATCAAGAGTAACCTTCTCTGATACCACTGATCCGAATTATTTTCGGCACGAAATGAGATCGGATATAATAAAGAAATGCACAGAGATATCGCAGATATTCAATAATATAACAGAAATGTATTAGAGATGCAACCATAAACACATATGTACGGTAATACACGATTTCTATTAATGAAATAAATGTACAGAGACTGTAAAATACAGAGTGAAAGACTCGATAGAATGGTGGCAGCTTATCTCTGAGAAGATATGTGACGACTACTCTCATTCGCAAGAAGATGGTTACAATGAGGCTTTGAAGACCTTTTTTACAATAAACAGAAATGACAAAAACCCTAGATATCCAAAAACCTAACCCTAGGAGATGAAGCGCCAAAAGTCATGTGGGCCCCGTTTGGGTAAGTGAGTACATCAACTTCCTAGGTTGTAACTTTTGCATACGATCTCCGTTTTAGGCATGTGCTAGCTCGTTGGAAAGGTATCATCGAGGAGATTCATTTTTGGGGTCAATTATGCCTTTAGCTATCATTGAGAACCTTGATCTTGAAAATCCTTCATTTGGACCCTCAAAATGGCCCTGGAAGTTAAAACCTGCTAAAAATAATAAACTGCCAAAATTGCCAGAAAACTGTTTTGAGCCATTTGGAAAAGGTGGGTGGCCACTGATATCCACCTGGATCACATTAACTACTACTTCCCAACAATCTTCATACCAGAGAAAATTTTTCATTTTTATGGACCATACATCATAATTCTTACCCGTTAAAAATGGACCTCGTGTGAGTGTTGGACTATTGCTAGACACCATGAATCTCATGTAGAAATCGAATTTCTCCTTTTGGGCTTAGATCTTGACCGAAATACCTTTTCCTCTGTCAAAACAGACAAAACCCAGAACTAAAATAAGCATGGTCGCTTCTTATCCAGACCCTCAAGGTGACCGATTGAAGAAAATTTAATTTTTGAAGTGTGGGGCCTTGGTCGCGACATGTCCACTCTCTGGGGATGACCAACTTCTCCTGGTCTCTCTGTGTACACATGAAGGAGGCGAATGACTTCAACAAAATGATTTTTTTGAAGGGTTTTTCCTCAAAATTTTCCACCAAAATGCCCTGAAACACCCCTCTCTTGTTGTGGGTTGATCAAGCTTCAAATTTCTCTGCAATAACTTGCAAATTTCTCTCCAATATTCGAAAAGTATTACTCCTACTTTAGTACCATGTTCAAGTTTAATGAAATATTCTAGGTTGCAAAAGTTGGAGAAAGCCTTTTGTTCTGGTGTTGGACTTTCGTCAAACACTTTGCATACTTCTGTATTTGACTGTTGAAGATGAAATTTTAATGGACAACAGTATATTTATTTGTTTTGCTTGTTGGTTTATTGGTTTTCTAACCCCTTATACCTCCCCGGTGAAGTGTATAATGTATTATTTCGACATTAAGCCAAACCCACAAAATAATGATGAAAACATTCACATTTAAATGAGCACATTAACTAAACTCTGGCTGATTTTATTGAATAATCAAGGTTGAACCAATAACAATCAAAATGGAGTGGAAATACCTCTCAAAGATGAAGAGGATGTTTGATGTATGAAACTTGGAACCTCAAATCACACACAACCATGAGAAAATATCCAAAACTGGCCACACGTGCTGAGAAAAAAAAAAGGGGACGACCCATGAAATTATTGTCCTGCCATCTGATTGGAATGATCTAGCAGTCACAAATCGGTGGCATATCTCTCTCCATGCAAGGTACAACCATCAAATAGAGGTCAACCAACAACAACCTCCCCTTGCCTTCCACGCAACACCAAGAGGAACACGCAGTCCCTGGGAATGAGAAACACGACCAACAATGAGAACACGCAGCTCCAGAAATGTTGACCGACAGGGATCATAAACTAAGGATCACGTCCCAACAGAGAAGACACGCCCTTGAAGATGCATAACTCAGCTACAGGAGACAACATGCAGCAGGGAAAATGAGGATGCGCCCAGCTCAAGGAAACGCCCAAACTCTCCACCCGTGCCAAAGAAAAAATGCCCCCTCTTCCCAAATCTACAAATGAAATTCTTTCCTCAATGAATCTCTTCGATTCATGATGCCAATACCTGCAAATGAAAAGCCGGAATGGCTTCTCCAAACTCCCGTCTAGGGCAGATAGTTTCACTGCCGAATCCGAGCACCAAAATGGGCTTCTAGCTGAAACCCTCGCTAGCTCTCCGAGCTCTTCCCAAATACCAAATTTTTTCCAAATGAATAGTCAATAATAACTTTTCAACCCTCGCCCGTCCTTTTATTCTTTCACTTTTCTTTTCCTCCATTAAATATTCATTTAATTAATATTTGGAGTGAAATACCCTCAAAGAGGGGTTTAATATTAATAAACTCACTTTTCCTAAGTTTTCACTTTATAACTCGAAAGTGACCTTACCCATATCATTTCCCTAACTCATCCGTCTAATGGTTTACAGGAAATTGTGTAAACCACCACGGTATTCTAACTGCCTAGGGAAAATGGGACATTACAGTCCTCCCTGCCCGAATTTTCTTGTCCTCAAGCAACTTCAAACCCGAAAACTGTAACACCTGCTCGTTCTCCCAAGTAGCATCCTCCACAGGTAGATCTTTCCATTTCACCAAAAACTCCCTGACCACCCTGTTACGGAGCTTCCTCTCCCGTACCTGTAGAATCTCTTCGGGGCTTGTGGCCAACCGTCCCTCGTCATCTAAGGGAGGTAACTCATGTGAGGCAACCACCTGTTGTCCTATCACCTACTTAAGGCATGATACGTGAAACAGATTATGAATCTTGCTCCCCTCGAGTAGTTCTAGCTCGTATGCAACCTGCCCCACCTTCCGAGTTATCCTGTAGGGTCCATAGTAGCGAGGTTTGAGCTTCTCGGCCCCCTTCTGTTTCAATGAAGATTGCCAGTATGGTTGTAATCGCAGGAACACTAAGTCTCCGACCTCGAACGAGCGCTCGGTCCGATGCCTGTCCGCATACATCTTCTGCTGGTTTTGGGCCACCCTCATGTTCTCCTTCAATGCTCTCAGAATATCCTGGCTGTCCTGTATCCAATCTCTGGCCTTAGGTGCCCTACTGTCACCAAATACAACGTCTGCAAAAGTCATGGCCTCGTAGCCGTAGAGTGCCCGGAAAGGGGTCATGCCAATGGACATGTGATGGGTGGTGTTGTAACAGTACTCCCCCAGGTGTAACCACTTCACCCAAGCTCTCTGCTGCCCAGAAATGTAATTCTGCAAATAACCTTCCACCCATTTGTTCACGATATCTGTTTGTCCGTCAGTCTGTGGGTGGTAACTGGTGCTCGGTGTAACTGGTGCTCGGTGTCAACTTGGTACCTACCAATTTGAAAAGCTCCTGCCAAAAACCTCCCATGAATCTGCTGTCTCTATCACTGACGATGATTTTGGGCAACCCATGCAAGTGGAAAATCTTCCTGAAAAATAGCTCGGCCACCTGTGCTGCTGAGTAGTCTGAAGGAATAGCGAAGAAATGGGCAAACTTGGTGAGTCTATCCACCACGACATAAATTCAATCCTTCCCCTGCACCCTGGGTAACCCGGTGATGAAATCCATGCAGATGCTTTCCCATTTCTGATCTGAAATGGGCAATGGTTGTAATAATCCGGCCAGATGGGTGTGCTCCACCTTGTTTCGCTGGCAAACTCTCCACTCTTGAACGTGCCTCAGTATGTCTCCCTTGAGTTTCTTCCAAGTGAACCTCTCCCGGACCTGCCTGTAAGTCTTCAAGAACCCCTAGTGTCCTGCTAACGGTGAGTCATGGGCTGCCTGCATGATCTTCTGCCTAATGTGCGAACCTAGAACCAAATAAATTCGGTCTTTGTAGTAGATGACATCATCCACCACTTTGTACCTGTCATCCATAACCTATCCATCCAAGACCTCGCAAGCAAACTTGTTCTTAGAGTACTCGACTAGTAGAAGACTCTTCCAGTCTTCTGATATGTCCATCAAAGATAGAGTAGGGGGCATCCTAGAAAGAGCATCTGCTACCACATTGTTCTTCCCCTTCACATATTCAATCTCAAAGTCATAGGCCTGGATCTTGCTCACCCACTTCTGTTGTCTGTCATTAAGTTCCTTCTGCTCCAAGAAGAATCGAAGGCTGTTGTGATCCGTCTTGACCTTGAACCTGTTGCCCACTAGATAGTGCCTCAATTTGGACAATGCATGCATGATGGATAACATCTCTTTGTCACAAATAGAGTAGAGCTTCTCGTAATCTCTAAGCTTTCGACTCTCGAAAGCTATGGGATGATTCTCCTGCATAAGCACAGCTCCAATACTTACTCCTGATGCATCACACTCCAACACGAAGGGTTGGGTAAAGTCTGTAAAAGCTAAGACCGGGCACGAACTCATGATGTCTTTCATCTTGTCGAAGACCCCTTGTGCCTCATCTGTCCACTCAAAGGCCCCATTCTTGGTCAAATCTGTCAGTGGGGCTGTCAGCTGAGAAAAACCCTTCACATACCTCTGGTAGTAAGTGCATAAGCCCATGAAGCTCTTTAACTCTGTAGTGTTCCTCGGCGAAGGCCAATCACGAATCGCTTAGATCTTGTCCCAGTGCACCTGCACTCCCTGATCTCCAATCACATGCCCCAAATAGAGCATCTCTGTCAACCCAAACTCATATTTGGACAACTTCGCATACAACTCATGTTTGTCCAATATTCCCATCACCTCATCTAGATGTTGGAGGTGTTCCTCCCAAGTGCGGTTGTAGACCAAAATGTCATCGAAAAAGACCAACAAATACTTCTTGAACTGCTTGCTAAACGTGTGGTTCATACAGGACTGAAATGTGGCCGGGGCGTTGGTTAGCCCAAAAGGCATCACCAAGAACTCCTAGTGCCCATAGTGGCACCTGAAGGCTGTTTTGTATTCATCCCCCTCTCGCATCCTGATCTGATGATAGCCCGATCGTAGATCAATCTTCGAAAATTATTTGGCCCCTCTCAACTCATCCATCAACTCATCAATCCGGGGTATAGGGTACTTGTTCTTGATGGTCCTCTTGTTGAGGGCTCTATAATCAATGCACATTCTGAGGGTCCCATCCTTCTTCTTCACTAACACTACAGAAGAAGCGAAGGGAATCGAACTCGGCCTGATGTGACCCATCGCCAGTAGCTCCTTGATGGTGTTTTCTATCTCATCCTTATAGGCCTTGTGGTGCCTATACGGAGTGGTAATCACTGCTCTCGTACCCTCCTCTAATTCGATGATGTGCTCAAAGCCCTTGTCTGGAGGCCTACCTGGAGGTATATCACCAAAGACCTTTTGGTGCTTCTTAAGCAAGGCCTTTATCTCTCTTGGAAAGTTGGGCTCCCCACCCTTGGGCTTCTGCACTGAAATCTGAAGCTCTGTAACCCATGCAATGTCATCCTGCCTCATTACTGCCTCCATCTCCTTTGCGGTCACTATCTTGGGAGGATAAGTATTCATGCCCCTCAAAACCACTCTCTTGCCATCCTGCCCCTGGAACTCCATCTCCATAGTCTGGTAGTTAGTGGATTACTTCCCTAGGGAGAATAACCACTGAACTCCCAACACCACATTGGTGTCAGGCACCTTCAGCACGAAGAAGTCATTGGTAATCGTGTAGTTCCCTAGGGTTAATGTCATCCGTGGGATGTATCTGGTGCAGTTTAGGGTGTTCTCCCCTGGTATGATCACTGAAAATCCCTCAAAGGCTTCGGTGGTAATGCCCTTTCGCTCTACCAATGAAGCATCGATAAAATTGTGGGATGCCCCACCATCCACCAACACTGTCACTCTATGTCCCTGTACTCCTCCCCTCATCTTGAAGGTATGAAACCTGGGGATCCCTGAGAGTGATGCTATAGTCCCCTGATTCTCCATCGATGCCTGCTCTGCCTCTGCCATCGGTGGGTCCTCCTCTTGTCCCTGTTCTCCTACCTCCTCATCCTCCCCGCTATCTGAGAACACCTCTATGTAGTGTGCCTTGGCCTTGCCTGCACACTTGTGACCTAGTACCCATGGTTCCTGGCAACTGAAACACAACTTCTTCCTCCTTAGATCCTGCATGGTAGCATCATCCATCCTGTTCCTACCTATCCAATCCCTTTGTGGCTTTCCTGCCCAGTCTCTTTGTTGTTGTCCTGCACCATCCCTCTGTGGTGGTCCCTTGTCATTGAACTTCATGGGGAAGTTCGGTCTCGGGGTGAACTTGGGCTTGGGTACTGACTCCTGTAGGTCTCTCGCCCTGCTAACTGCATCCTGTAGCGAAGTAGGCTTGTAAGCCTTCACCCATCCTCGAAGTGGCTCGGTTAGCCCCTCTGTGAAAAACATCACCAATCGGGCCTCAGAGATATCGGTGACCATCACTGATATCCTCTGGAAATCTGATATAAATGCCTCTGCCGAACCAGTTTGTTTCAACTATGCCAAGTCTTTGAAAGACAACTCGGGATCTCTCCTATCAAATCTATGCACCAGTCTCCCTGTAAACTTAGCATAGGTGACAATATGGGCATGTCTCAGAGTGGACATCCCGTGGTACCACCAATCATGTGCCTCACCCTCCAAGTGCAATGTTGCCAACTTAATGGCATCGGTTTCCGCCATGGTGTTCAACTGGAAGTAGGTGTCGAGGTTCTTCACCCAAGCTCGTGTAGTGCACTTCGACGTCCCATCGAAGTATGGTAAAGTGAGCTTGCCGACCGTGCGCTGTAACTCGTAGTTCTGTGTGGGACCCCTGTTGAAGAACCTCAGCCTATTTCTCCCCTTGAAGCTACAAAACTTGGCAAAAGTCATAACTTCTTTCAATTCTGCATCCATGGCCTTATACTCCTGGAAATAGGCTGCTAATGGCTCGTCTTGCTCTACCTACCCTCCCCCTCTAAGCTCCTATACCTCCTGCGCCTATAAGTGATGTTCTGCTGCCCTTCCTTAGTCATCAATGTCGCCCACAGCTGGGGAGGATCATGCTCTGATACCACTGAAATATTCTAGGTTGCAAAAGTTGGAGAAAGCCTTTTGTTCTGGTGTTGGGCTTTCGTCAAACACTTTGCATACTTCTGTATTTGACTGCTGAAGATGAAATTTTAATGGACATCAGTATATTTCTTTGTTTTTCTTGTTGGTTTATTGGTTTTCTAACCCCTTATACCTCCCTAGTGAAGTGTATAATGTATTATTTCGACATTAAGCCAAACCCACAAAATAATGATGAAAACATTCACATTTAAATGAGCACATTAACTAAACTCTCGCTGATTTTATTGAATAATTAAGGCTAAACCAATAACAATCAAAATGGAGTGGAAATACCTCTCAAAGATGAAGAGGATGTTTGATGTATGAAACTTGGAACCTCAAATCACACACAGCCATGAGAAAATATCCAAAACTGGCCACACGTGCTGAGAAAAAAAAAAGGGGACGACCCATGAAATTATTGTCCTGCCATCTGATTGGAATGATCTAGCAGTCACAACTCAGTAGCATATCTCTCTCCATGCAAGGTACAACCATCAAATAGAGGTCGACCAGCAACAACCTCCCCTTGCCTTCCACGCAACACCAAGAGGAACACACAGCCCCTGGGAATGAGAAACACGACCAGCAATGAGAACACACAACTCTAGAAATGTTGACCAACATGGATCATAAACTAAGGATCACGCCCCAGCAGAGAAGCCACGTCCTTGAAGATGCATAACTCAGCTACAAGAGACAACACGCAGCAAGGAAAATGAGGATGCACCCAGCTCAAGGAAACGCCCAAACTCTCCACCCGTGCCAAAGAAAAAATGCCCCCTCTTCCCAAATCTGCAAATGAAATTCTTTCCTCAATGAAGCTCTTCGATTCACAATGCCAATACCTGCAAATGAAAAGCCGGAATGGCTTCTCCAAACTCTCGGCTAGGGCAGATAGTTTTACTGCCGAATCCAAGCACCAAAATGGGCTTCCAGCTGAAACCCTCGCTAGCTCTCCAAGCTCTTCCCAAATACCAATTTTTTTCCAAATGAATAGTCAATAATAACTTTTCAACCCTCACCCGTCCTTTTATTCTTTCACTTTTCTTTTCCTCCATTAAATATTCATTTAATTAATATTTGGAGTGAAATACCCTCAAAGAGAGGTTTAATATTAATAAACTCACTTTTCCTAATTTTTCACTTTATAACTCGAAAGTGACTTTACCCATATCATTTCCCTAACTCATCCGTCTAATGGTTTACGAGAAACTGTGTAAACCACCACGGTATTCTGACTGCCTAGAGAAAATTGGATATTACATTTAAGCAGTGACAAGCGTTCAGAAAATAGAGTATGCATACACAGAACAATGGAGCTCTTGAGCTCTTCTTCACATTCATACATAAAACTAAATTCCAAATACATGAGACTAGATATTTCTCTAGAATTCTCCATCCTTCACCTATCTAATAAATGCAACTTGACCTACCTAATATGTGCATTTATGATGGCTATCCATCTACTTAATCAATAAAGTAAATGAGGGAGAAATTACTCCATTCAACAACAACTACCAATAAGTTAAGATGTTGGAGGTTTGTAAGATTCCCAAACGTGTTTGGCAGTGGCTTCATGCTTTCAGTGGCTTCATGCTTTCACGCATTCTCAAATGTTTCAGGGAGTAGAGATGAAATAATTCTTCCGGAACTGTTTCGCAAGAGTTGTCTTGCCAACTCCCCTAATTCATGTTATCCCTGCAATCTTGACTTCCTCGTTGTGATGTTGTAATAACATTGTCAATTCAAAATCTTCTTGTTTTTAATCTAATACAGTTGGATATGTGGCCACATCCAATAATGGTTTTCTGGCCCTTTTCTGCACCAACTGCAAAATCCTATCCACGAGCTCCCCCCCATCCGTGATTATATATAGATACATAACTAAAGCTAGTGAGAAACATGTTTAAAGAACGTAAGAGACAATAGGAGAAAAGGAGATAGAAATCTCATCCATTACACGTCTCCAGTTCCAAACCACTTATCTATGCAATGCTAGAAAGTGCCTCTCTAGGTTCGTATCTCTTCTTCTTTTCTAGCGTGCGAAGGGCTTCAACATACTCTCCGTTATTTCCTTCACCCCACGTCCACCGAATCTCAGAAGGATTAACATGGTAAAAGGCAGGAATAATAGTCTCCCCCGACTTCAACATCAACAGAGGTTCCAATCCACCATCTCCAGCCATGGCATCCACATTGCGAGTGCCTTCGGAGATCCAAGCGAAGAGGCTGGAGCACAACGTGACAAAAATGCCTAGTTAAGCAGACAATATTAAGAAAGAAAATCAGAGTCGGTGAGACAGGTGTAAAAATATCGAATAAAGAAAAAACATAAATGAAACCCCATGTCCAAGTTTGGTCATCTACAAACAACAAAAAAAAATTTAAAAAAATATTCCCCTTAAAAAATACCTTTTACGTAATAATAAAACAAATGGATAAACCTTAATGTTTTCAAGACATTTCTAGTAAATTTTAATGTTTCTCTAAATTAAAAAAA
>ML810897.1:6661-38125 GCA_009831015.1 Picea engelmannii
AGTGCAACAAGGTGAGGGTGGACCTTTCCTTGGTATGATATTGTTTTGTAGGTGGACTAAATCGTTGAAGGAAGTCAAAGTATGAATGCACTAGTAGGTTTGAAGTGCATCTCTTAGATATTATGGAGGATATCCTTTATTAAGATCAGAATGATGGAAACATTAGTGAGGCAAGGGTGGATATTTTCCTTAGTCTTTGGAGTTGGATGGAGTGAAAACGATGCATACGTAAAACACTAAGTTTGGGCATGAAGATGAACACTTAAAGAAATTAATGAGATAGTTCGACTAGCTACCCAACTAATGGATGACTTGAGGCTATTGCATTATGTAAAGACCTGATAGAGTTGGATGAATTATAGATGCAACAACAAGTTCCCAGGATTTCAACACTTAGACATATTCATGTTTTGATTGAGGTTGCAACAATGGATGAAACAACACCAACATAACAAAGTGTGATCCTCACGGTGAGACAATCGCATCTTGGACATTGCAAATAGAGTTGGGGAGGAGACATCCTTCCATCGTAGAAAATAGTTTGCTTGGACACAAATTTGGGTAGAGGGTAGCGTGGAAAGTTGCACAAGTTGCGAATGATTGTAGTGTGATTTGGAAAGTTGGGGTTTCCACTTCACAAGGAAAGTTGGGGTTTCCACTTAGGAAGAATTTGGGGTTTCCAGTAGACTTAGCAGCGATGGGGGCACTAGTTTTGGAAGAGACTTGGAAATCGCACACATTGTGGATGTTGTCAAAGACGACAACAACTTGAGGTGGGGGGATGTAAGGTATTTGACTAGAAGAGCGCAAATACCCTCTCCCAAGTCCTCAAGGAGACAAAGCTTGGGGTTGGTATGAAACCCAAGAGTCACAGTAATTGATAAAATGGGAACATTGGGCATGTGAATGCGCCAAAAAGATTTCCTAAAACTGCAACAAAGAATTGGGAGAAACCAATCAAGATAAGAGGCACACCAAAGAGATTTTGGCACGCCGACATGAGGAGTGCACCAAGGTTGGGGAGGGTCAGTTCTAAGGAACATGACGATTGGTGGGCACACAGGTTTATTTGGGCACATCCGGTCCACAAAGGGGTGTGATGATTCATTTGGGTGTGATGGTTCATGAAGAGCCATGACACACCCAACAGACGTGATGATTCATTATGGTGACCTTTGGAGTCCATATAAGAGAACAAGGGCGCACAATGAAAGAAGGAAGATTGGCACAATAAGGAGAGCGAGACCATCTTTGCGATTATGAGGTAGACTTGGAAAAAGAGGGGCGATCTCCCTCAAGGTTCCAAGTTGCTCCACATGGGAGGTGTGATACCCCACGACTTGAAACTTTGACAATTATTATTATTTTTATTTTTAGAATTTTATTTATTTTTCCAAAAGACACTTTGCTCTATGGACCAAATGTGAAATGTAAAAATTTATTATTTTATGAAAATAAAGCACCTATGGAAAATGGGGTGCATGTTGAATAAGTTGATAAAGAGGGGGTTAGCAATCCAAACAGGTTGGCCAAGTGGCAACAGACTGAGACAAGTTGTGGAGTAACTCAACTACAAAAGACACATTCCATATTTATAGGAGAATCTTTGAACATGTGTAAAACTAAATCTGACAGGTGGTTAGTGAGCAGGAGGCTCAAGAGAAGTTTCACAAGTCTTAGGAAAAATAAAACGAAGTCATGGAAAGGCAATGGGATGCCATTATATGATGAGAAATTATAGCTTTGAAAGGATACACACTGATTGTTGACTTGACACAAAGAAATTATATTATTACACACAACAAGATGGTACTCATAATTCTGCAAGAGGCAACATAGGCATCCCCTTGGATTCGGAACTGAACTCGGGGATGGAAAGGTTTGAAAGAGACTATAGTCTACGGTTGGGAGGAACAAAGTCTTCAACGTGTGGTTTCCCCAAGTTCCAGGTTTTACTTCCTCCTTATTATTATGTCGATCTTAATATTTACTGTATGTTAATGTGTTCAAGATTAATGGTTATGAATTATTTAAAAGTTTAAATAAGTCATAATATTATTAGATCTATGTGTTGTTACAAGAAAATAAACGCAAACAATAGGTTCATACATAAAGTTTGTTGGAAGAAAAACTATAGTTATTTTGTTGTTAGATCTATGCATAGTGTTGTAATACTAGTGACGAAACCAAAAATAAATCATGGGCAAGTCTAGCTATTAAATCAGGAAGTGTATCCAAATAAAGAATCTGTATTAAGGAACACAGTTCAATTAGAGTATCAGAACCCTAAAAACATAGATAACAATTTTGAAGCCACGACTTTTAAAGAATATATATATTTACAAGTCTATCTAGTTGACTAGCTCGATAGATTGTACAAATAGTGAGGTCACATGTTGTGAAATCATGCGTTGAACATAGTTGGCGATGGAACCTGAAAACCTTTTCCAAGCGAGGGTATTCTTATAATCCATGGTACCAACCTCCTCGCCACCTATAGAGTGGTAATTAAATAGTTTACAAAGTTGTACAAGTCCAAGTAAAACAAATAGAATTCAAATACATAAAAAAACAAAAACGAACTTACCATGGAAGTTCAAGGAGATTCTTGTGTCTCCTCCTGTCACCAATGAAAAGCATGCGAATGCTAAAGGATGTTGGAAAACGGATGGGTACCCATCACAATAATGAACATGGACCATCATTAGTTAAAAATACCCAAGTAAAATCTTTTAGCAAAAACTCAATTCATTGTGCACATAAAGAGAATAAATCTAAGAACATTACTATAATATGTGTGGAATACCGCATATATTCAACGTTCTCAAACAATAATTCTAACTGAAAATTAGGACGAGTAAAGTAAACAATTTGAGATTTTTTAACTATACACTTGAAACTAGAGAAGTAAAAACAAAATATATAACCTTATGAGTTATTAAAATTCTTTTAAGGAAAAATCGAACCACATAGTTTATATTTTTTTGGGTTCGATCGATAAGCCTTGAAATCCAAGTAAAGAATATTCAAACCATAGGCTAAGCATAACCAAGAAACACGCGGACCCGAAATGTATTTTACAGTCACGACATTAAACACACACACACACACACACACACACACACACACACACACACACATATATATAAAGTCTGCCAAGGAAAACCATACATAAATGTATTAACAAAAACCGAAGAAATAATGTATGAACAAAGGCTAATAAGCTGAAAAATTTACGAGGATAATAAGATGAAAGCCCTAGTTCCTAGATACACAGGAAGTTGAAACGGGTAGAAGGAAAATTCCATAATAACATTACCATTAGAGATGCCACCTTTTGAAATCGACCATCTGCAAGCTAGAAAATATGTGAATATCTTGACTCTTTCAAATAATCTTTATTGTGATCGAAAATCGGTTCTAGGAAGTCAATATTCACTACTGTAACTCATAAACTCTCAAGGAATGAGAGGGTTTAGTTTAAACTATCAAACTCTTAAAAACCTCTTATGATGAATGCAGAGTTGAAAAATAAAAAATGCAAAATGAGCCAAGTTCAGGAGAGGTCATAATGGTCTAAGGATCTAACAAGAAAACATAAAAGTTCTGAGCATATTTACTCGACATGTAAGATTCCTCAGGACATACACCATTGAAATCTCATGATATGGTAAACCATACAGGTGGCACACGCAGGAATGATGCATGGTAAATTCTCCCTATTATACTTCCTAAGTGAATAGAGTAATTGCACGCATTGAATGATGTTGGTTTATGTTTAATTATGAATTTGGATCAAGCGCGCACCTTGAGATAATTTTGATTATTGTTGAATTAAATGGTTGATTAAGCGAGTTCCTTGAAGTGAAGTAGATGCCTGCTTTTTTTCCTTGAAAATAAAATGAACTTGCTTACATTGTGCCTTAAATTATGTCGTTGTATAATTGATTTACTAATTAAATTCTCTTGTGCCTTGGAATTTATGTGATGTGTGATTAGTTATTAGAACACTATTGCGTCATTGATTATCATTGATGTTGTTGATATAACTAGTTGGTTTTTGGACTTGATTGTGTTAGTGGGATGTAGACACCTTCTTGTTCCTTAGAACAATCATCAACCCTGAGACTTTAAATAATCAAAATCAATCGGATGAATCCTCGGTTTGAGCGCTTCTTATGTGTATTTGATGTCCTAACCTTGCAGGGTAGGTTGGGCCGATAGTTTCTCTGTGTTATCTCGTGATGAGTTGATCTTGCTTCCCCATTTATGTTGCTTGTTGATTTAGGTCGTTATCTAATACGATGATGTGTTAATTATGTGTCGTTACTAATGTTGATTGATGCGTTGGTTGCGTCGTTATGGATTACGAAGATGAGTCACTTGTAATGCTTTTAATTATGATGTCAATGACTAGGCGCTGCAAAGAAATATGTGTTGAGGTTAATTTCCTAATGCTTTAAAAAAAGTGACCTTTTGTACTTAGCTTTCCTAGTCATAATGGAGGGGTTGTTACATATGGCATCAGATTGGGTTCAACCCTACAACTTGGGATCATTACACCTTCCACTGTATCAAGTGCTTCATTAATAACTTATCGCTAACTAAATTGAATTTTTTCCATGTAGGTAATCATGGTTAGAGGATGTTGTGGAGGAAGACGACGTGGTGCTAGGGGAGGATGTGTGATGCCTCCAGTAGCATCCATGCCAGGGGGGTCTAACCCTCAAGGAGAAGAGAAGGTAATTGGATAGGAGAAGATTGTTGTGGGGGATGTGGTTGGGTTGATGAGGTCCTTTCAGAGGATGTCAGAGTCCTTTATTAACCGACTATATAGAGTTGAGGCCAGGGCACCTATACCCCCTAGGGGTCCACAACGCAGCCCAGTCGGTATTAGAAATGTTCATAGAGAAATCGAGAAGGTTAAGTTTCCTGAGTTCATGGGTGCCACAAATGACGTAGCCATTGAGGCATGGTTGGAGAACATGGCGATGTACTTCCCACTTTCCGGCTACACCTCTAACATGAAAGTTTGCATGGAAGTATTTTAGTTGAAGGGGAGCACTCTTCAATGGTGGAAGATGCCCCTGCCATAAGTGAACATGGTCGTCGAAGACGTGTCATGGGAACTATTCAAGGAGCAGTTCCAGGGGAGGAATTTGTCAGAGAAATTCATTAAGCTCCAAATCAATGAGTTCAACGCCTTATGATAGGGCGGAAGTACGGTGCCTGAGTATGATGCCCAATTCATGGAGCTTTTCAGATATGCTCCACATTTTAACACTGAGAATATGAAGGTCAACAAGTTTGTTTTCGGCCTTAACTTCAACATTCGTGCGAACGTGAGGATCCTAATGCCTTAGAATTTGCACGATGCAGTCCAGAAGAAACTCATAGCTAAGGAAGAGCTAATTAATGGGGTTTAGGACAGGACTCCTGCGAGACTGATGGGACAGACAACATCTCGTGAGCAACATCAAATACCAGCTAGAAATTCATTATGGTTTTGAGGTACTCTAAGAGGATTCACATTCACGACACCACGACTATCAACTACTCAAAAAAGGACTCCCTGTAGAGGACCACAACTCTAGAAACAACGTCTTCCGCAACAACAACAGTTTATACCTGTTCAGCAGAACAGACCAGGGTTACAGGTTGGTAGGTCGACAACCTCTACTTCAGGGACTAGGAGTACTAGGCCGAATACCAGATGCTAGACATGTGGAGAGCCAAATTACTAGCGCGACTATCCAATTGAGAGGGCCAGAGTAGTCGGGTCATCCACACACACTACATTTGGAGATTTCGGCAAGGCCCAGAGGATTTTTATAGTGGTGAATAATCACCAGGCTAAGCACCAATCTACTGTTCTCGAGACGTCAGGTACCATCGCTGACCAAACCTTTAGTATTTTGATAGATCTCGGTGCTACTGAGAGATTTATTTCTGGTGCAACGCTAAAAATAATTAAGGTAAAGGTAGTCGAACAAGATGAGTTTAGCTACGTTCAAATGTATTCAAGTGCCAAGAACAAAGTTAGAGGAAAGGTTACAGAATGTAGCCTCAACCTGGGATAATTTGTAACAAAGGCCAACCTATATGTCATGATATTAGGATCTTATGACGTGATGATCAATATGGATTGGTTGGAATTGCATGCTGCGATACTTAAGTATAAAAAAACATGGTTGATTTTGACCGATGATGAGGGGAAGAGATGAGTTATTGTAGGAAGAAACCAAGGAGTTTTCTGAAGGTTCATTTCTTCCCTACAACTACGGAAGAGCATGCGTAAAGGATGCAAGCTATATTCAATCCTAGCACTGAACGACAAGGGTGTGGAGGAAGGATTAGAAAACCTTCTGGTAGTATGATAGTTTGTGAATGTGTTCTCAGAAGCTTTATCAGGTTTATTGCCCAAAAGAGAGGTAGAATTTACCATCGACTTAAAACCTGAGACTGAACAAATAGAAAGAACGCCTTATCGGATGTCGACCCCTGAGTTCCAACAGTTGAAAATGAAACTGAAGGAGTTATTGGACCTAGGACTTATACGTCCAAGTGTGTCACCTTGGGGTGTGCCTGTTATTTTCATAAAGAAGAAGGATGGGTTGTGGAGACTCTGTATTGACTACCGTCAATTGAAGAAGACAATGATCAAGAACCAATATCTGTTTCCAAGAATAAACGATTTGTTTGACCAAATGAAGGGTGCAACTATGTTTCCAAATATTGACTTGAGATCAGGATATCACCAGTTATGGATCAAAGAGGAAGACATTCCTAATACTACATTCAAGATGAGGTTCGGGCATTGCAAGTTTACCATTTTACCGTTTGGACTGAAAAACGTCTCGGGGGTATTCATGAGCTTGATGAATGGGGTGTTCCACGAATACTTGGACAAGTTTTTTCAAGTATTCATTGACGACATATTGATTTATTTTCGGATGACGAAAGAAGATGACGAACATTTACGCTTGGTACTACAGTGTTTACAAGAGAGAAATTTACGGGAAACTATCAAAATTCTCTTTTTATCGATCGAGGATTCATTATTTGGGGAATGTTATCTCCAGCAAACACATCGTTGTGGATCCAGGGAAGGTGGAGGATATTATGAAATTCCCTACACCAATTAACGTACCTGAAGTACGTATCTTCATGGGTTTAGAAGGATATAATCGACGGTTCGTTGAAGGTTTTTTGAATATAGAAAATCCGATTATGAAATTGCAGAAGAAAAATAAGAATTTTGTATGGACCGAGAAATGCGCAGAAGCATTTCTAAGGCTCAAGGATATATTGACAACAATGTCAATACTAATTGTCGCTGACATGGATGAGGAATTCTTGGTATGCACAGACGCATCCAAGGAAGGATTAGGAAGAGTGTTGATGTAAGGCGATCGAGTGATCACTTACATATCAAGGAAATTAAGAAAACATGAAGACAACTATGTGACACATGATTTGGAGTTATTGGCCATTGTGTATTCTCTGAGAGTGTGGATAAACTACCTGATTGTACGAAAATTCAAACTAAAAATAGACCACTATGGCTTGCAACAATTTTTTATGCAAAGTGACTTGAATGCGCGACAAAGACGTTGGTCAGAATTCCTTAGAGAATACAATTTTGAGATTACTTACATAAAAGGAATGGTGACCAAAGTGGCATATGCATTGTGTCGGAGACCAAACATATTTTCAGTGATACCTCTTTAGATATATATTTGAGAAAAGATTCTAACTATACAGCATGACGATGACTGATATAAAGAGGTTAAGGAAAATGTCAGAGGAGACACCATGTTGGGACCTAGGTTTGAAGGATATAAATTGGAAAACAATGGATTAATGAGGTATAATAACTAGATTTATGTACCTCCTAATGATGATTTAATCAATTTGATCTTAAACAAAGATCATAGAGTAGTGTATATGGCTCACTCAGGAGTCATGAAGATTAGGGTAGACCTTAAGCCCTTATTCTTGTAGAAAGGAATGAAGGCATACATAGTTAACCACATGGCGAGGTGTCTGGAATGTCAACAAGTAAAGGATGAACATAGACATCCGACATGATTACTACAACCACATGTTATTCTAGAATCGAAATGGGAGGTCATTTTGATGGAATTTATTGTTGGATTGTTGTTGATGACAAGGAGGCATGACTCAATTTTCGTGGTAGTTGACACTCTAACAAAGAGTGCCCATTTTATTCCTATGCATACGACGTATCAGGCGCCAAACATAGCTAGAGTTTTTATCAATGAGATTGTGATATTGCATGGCATGCCTAAAAGGATCATATATAATCGAGGATTGATGTTTACAGGACGATTTTGGACTAGTTTCCAAGAGGTCTTGGGAACCCAAATTAAATTTAGTACAACATATCACCCAAAGACAGACGGGAAGACAGGAAGACTGAACCAAATATTGGAGGATATGTTTCATATGTACATGATGTGTTAGCGCTGGAAGTCACTCCTGGATTGCTTGCAAGAGCAGAGCCCAACACCCATCAGTTTTTTAAGTCACAGTTTGATAAATGGGATGATCAGATGGGTAAAACTCAGGGAGGTATCACTCAAATTTAGGGACTGGGTCTGGCACGCAGGGAACAATTGAGGTCTTGATCTAACTTCAGTCAGGGGGTTGATTTAAAGATGCACAGGTGGAAGACTTAGGAGAAGAATGAACAAACTACCTTAGGCAACAAGTCTTTTGGTGGTCTGTGGGGGAAAAACTCTGAACGCAAGATCCTCCTGGTTCAGGGCTTCGGGAAACTAAGAGGAAAACTTGACTGGATCCTCCAATTCCAAGTCGCTCAGTGAGGAGAAGTTTACAGAGGCTGATTAGAACAAAATGACTATCATAGTGATCCAACCTACATCATCCTATGATAATCACACTTGACTGGATCCTCAAATTCCGAGATGCTCTAATACAATATAAACAAAGATATGAAAGGAAACTGACATTCATCAGGCAAGAAGTCTCAAAAGTCCAGAAATAACCATAACACAATGCTTCATTCAAGATTTTACAACCGGGAGCCTTGCTCAACCACCGATCCCCCATTTCCAAAAAATAAAGACTAAGTCTATATACTCAGAAAAATTTGCTTAGTAGCGGTGACTCAGGGCTTTCAATGGGTGATGTCTCCTCAATCAAATATATCCTCTGCTCCCCTATCATACGCTTCTTTAATTCAGCATGGCTCGCGCCAGGGGGTAGTAGAGCCCTTTGAATGTTGAATTGGCGTGTGCAGGTTCCTCTAGCGAGTTGAAGACTCGGTGTGGCTTTCCTGAAGAGAACCGGTACAAGGGACCCTCCCGGGTAAACTTCAGTCGGGACCTCCATATTCTGCAATAAATGAGAGATGCGAGGTTTCACCCACCCTCTTTCTTCTTTATCCATTCCGAGCAGGTACCGGGATCCAAATCACGTCAAGCTGGAGTCTGCAGAGCACAGTGCCCCCCTTCTGAGACTTAATTCGGAACTTTCGGCCAAATGAAAACGAAAGCGCCCCTCTTCCATACCTCCTTCTTGATGACCAGGCGCTAAAACCATGGGCCCGACTATGGGCGCTTTCGGAGCTTCAGGATTTGGGGTTTCGAGAGGTGAAGCGACAAGGAGATCTTACCGCGCACACTCCCGAATGCCGACACGACGTAGATACGTGTCACACATCCTTCAGATGGATGGCCCAGATATTATTTACTATTATAAAGAGGTTGTCCCCCTTTCACCCGCTCGCTTGATATGACCTGGTGCTGAGACCCTGGGCTCGGTGCCAAAGGTGCTTTCATCATTTCGCTGATCGACACTTCCAAGTGCAATGAGCTGAGAGCTCCCTGTTCCCCGAAACCCCGATCCGCGATATGATGATAGGCTGCCACCTGTCCCAATTTGATTGGATGACCCAAGTCTGCTTTGAACCATTGGAGCTCCCTCTTGCTAAATCCCAGGCAACTTGACAGCCCCAAAAACCCGATGACCGTCGATTTTCTTTGTGGGTGGTTCTCGGCCGTTGAAGGAAAAAATTTGCCCACTCGCTTGCTTGGGGGGGCTGAAATGAGGGTTTCTGCGTTGTGCTCGGGCACTTCTCATGCGACTCGCTGACCAGAAGGCCCCTTGTGCCCCAGACGAGAAATGTTACTAACATTAGGCTCCATGGGGGATAGAGTTGTCCCCGTGATGCTATAAGGACTCATTTGCAGTTCCAGTGCCTTGTTGTTGGGCTATGGAGTCATTTACTAAGCCGAAACAATAAAAGTAAAACAAAGAATGGAAAGGAAAATATTTACAAAACATAGGAGCCATGGATGTCTCAGACAAAATATTTTTTAAGAAACCGCCCATTCCCTGGGCCGCCGAAAATTTCTTCACCCTCCAAAA
This sequence comes from Picea engelmannii, assembly GCA_009831015.1. Classification (NCBI taxonomy): domain Eukaryota; kingdom Viridiplantae; phylum Streptophyta; class Pinopsida; order Pinales; family Pinaceae; genus Picea; species Picea engelmannii. The sequence continues at coordinate 17,078 of ML810897.1, forward strand.
CCTCCAGCCGATATGTGTTATTTGAAAAAAACCTCAGAGATTTTGAATGGCCCGATCCACAGGGCTTCAAATTTTCCGTGTTTTCCCTTGTCTTGCTTAGGAGCATCCCATTTCATAACCAGGTCTCCTGTCTGAAATCCTTCCTTTTTGGCCTTCTTATCAAAAACCTGTTTAATTCTTTGCTGATGGTCCTGAATTTTGTCCATTGCCTGCTCCCTGACCTGCTGGACTTCCACTAGATGATGAATCCTTCTGATCATGTCATTAGGCTCCTCCTGATGGTCTTGGAGGAACTTTTCTACAGGAATGGCTAAATGAGAGGGGAAAATAGCCTCCGCTCCATAGACTAATTGGAAAGGAGAGACGTCGATAGACCTCTTCGTGGCTACCCGATCGTCCCACAGAGAAAAATTTAGTCTTGAATGCCAGTCCTTCTTGTTGTCTTCCAACAATCTTTTGATGATCCTTATCAGACTCTTGTTGGAGGATTCTGCTAAACAGTTTCCCTGTGGATAATATGGAGTGGAGTGAACCAGTTTGATTTCGAACTACTCACAGAACTTGGCTAATGGCTCAAACCCGAAGGCGGCTGCGTTATCAGTGACAATTTTACTTGGGAAACCAAACCTTGTGATGAGGTCTTCCAGGAACCCAATGATTACCGTGTGGGAATCACTCCTGGTGGGGATAGCTTCGATCCACTTGGTAAAGAAATCGATAGCAGTCAAGATCCATCTATGCTGCCCACTGGAAGCGAGGTGAATTTCTCCAATGAAGTCTAGGCCCCACTGCTGAAAAGGACCTAAAACAACCACAGGATTTAGCGGCAAGGACCTGAGTTGTTTCTTTCCTGCAAATTTTTGACATTGGATACAGGCTCTAACTCCTCTATGGACATCAGTGAACAAGGTGGACCAATAGTACCCGGCTCTGAGAATTTTGTGGGATGTGGCCTTCCAGGAATGGTGCCCTCCACACAAGCCGCTGTGAAATTCAACCATGATCATTTCAGGCTCTTGTGAATTCATGCATTTTAAAAGCACCCCCAAGGGGTCTTTCCAGTATAGCACTTGATCAATCAAGTAGTATCTGACTGCCTTGAGCTTCAGAGCTCTTGCTTTGTTTCTTTGCAGGCCGTCTGGAGGCCGCAAATCTTGCAGAAAAAATATGACATCCCTATACCAAGGACATCAAGCCAATGGGGCTTCCCTTTGAGGGTCTCTTTCAGACGGCGGACCCTGCTGAATTCCTGAACATTTGTTTATGAAACTTACCCCCAGAGCCTGGCAGTTTGCTTCAGCCAACAGCTTGGCTAATCCTTGACCTTTTATCAATTTGGTGGGCCTTATTTCCAGGTCGAATTCCATAATCTTAGCTATCCATCTGCTCCTCCTCCCGTCCATGTCAGGCTGAATGAGAATATCTTTAACCGTAGCTAAGGGGACATAAGCTATGATTTTTGATGGCAGGACATAAATTCTAAATGCCTTGAGGGCCTTTACCAATGCGTAGGCCTGCTTCTCCATATTTTCATATCTGACTTCGACATCCCTCAATGCTCGGCTGAAATAGGCAATAGGTTGCTCTAGCCCATCCTCGCTTTTCTATAATAAAACAACAACCACCGTTTCAGGTGAGGCAAAGGAGAAAATAAGGAAATCTTTTGAGTAGTCGGGACTGATAAGCACAGGAGCTTCAGTTAGTGCTTTCTTTATTTGCTCAAAGGAATGTCATGATTGAGAAGTCCACTTCACTTCATTTCCTTTCCTCAACATGGTTGTTATAATCTTTACCCCCTCAACAAAGGTAGGCACAAACCGCCTCAGAAAATTAATCTTACCAAGGAAAGATTGGACCTCCTTCTTAGACCTCAGGATTGATAATGCTTGTATTGCCTCAACTCTGCTAGGTTCAATCCTGACTCCTTCCACTGATACTATGTGGCCTAGTAACTTTCCCTCCTGCATGGCGAATGAAGACTTCTTGGGATTTAATGAAATGCCAAAAATCCTGCATTTCAGAAGAACCTTCCTGAGATGACGATGGTGTTCTTTATCATATTTTGAAAACACTATGATATCATCCAGGTAGACGACCACAAATTTATCCTTTTCCCCAATAAAAGCTATGTCCATGGCATGTTGAAACGTCGCCCCTGCATTCATTAATCCAAACGACATCTTAGCGTACATGAATGTCCCCCATGGAGTGGTAAATGCCGTCTTTTCTCTGTCCTCAGGCAGAACAGAGACTTGATTGTAGCCAGAGAAACCATCAATCATGGACATCCTGGAAGCTCCTGTTACCCTCTGCAGTATATGTTCCATCTTTGGTAAAGGGTAATTATCTTTTCGTGAGCTCCTGTTCAGGTTTTTTAAGTCTACACAGAGTCGGATCTCTCCACTCTTTTTCCTTACTGACACCAATTTAGCCACCCACTCTGAATATCTCAGCGGTACAATGATCTGAGCTTGAAGCAGCTTCTTCACTTCCCTCTCCATGATAGGCAGCATCATAGGATTGATCTGTCTCAGCTTCTACCTAAACGGATTTGCATCTTCTTTTAATGGGATTTTATGCTCGATGACAGAAATGTCATATGTTTTGAGTTCTTCGTATGTCCAGGCGAAAACATCTACAAATTCCCTCAAAAGTCTAATGTATTCAGACCTCTGCTCCTTTGTCAGACTTCTTGACAATTTGACATACTTGGGCTCACTCTCAGTCCCAATGTTGCACTGAATAGTACCAGTGTCCTCCTCCGAGACTTCTCCTTTTAACGAAACATCATTTCTATCAAAAAGCCTTTCCAAAGGAACCAGTCCTCTGGGAATATGGTTTCTGGGCAGCTATAGAATGTCACGCTCTGCAATCTTATTCAAAAAACTACCCCCATCGAGCTCTTCCTCTGAGATGGTGTCTCGGTTGATGTGCATTTCTGAAAATTCCTCGACAGTCTCTAAGAACCTCTTGACCTAGAGATCATCCTCGAATACCTTCCAATGTTTGACGTTGTCAGGTATGGAGGGCCTATATTTTACCTCTACATCATATCTGAATTTGGGCGGCAAGGGTACTTTGAAATTGCTAGCTGATGTAGCCAAGGAATCTGCCAAGGTGTTCTCCTCTCTTGCGATGAAAGAAATATTAAATGCTGAGAAGAAACTGTCAATAAGGTCCCAAACCTCATTCCTGTAATTCCTGAGTCGAGGATGCTTAGCCTGATCAACATTCCTAATCTGTCGAACCACCAACTCTGCATCTCCAAAAACTGCTACTTCCTGAATTCCCATTTCTTTTGCGGCTCTTAATCCCAGGATGAGAGCTTCATACTATGCCACATTGTTGGTAGCTTCAAATTCTAATTTGTATGACAGAGATATGATTTCCTGAGCAGGTGACGCAAAAACCACCCCAGCTCCAGCACCTTCCCTGGAAGAGGCTCCATCAAAGAACATTTTCCAGATGGGGGTGATGGAGGGAGGAAATTCAGGGGAAATGGTGGGTTGCTTTCTGAGTTTAAGAGGAGGCTCGGGAGCATTGGTGAGTTGTATCACACTGGATCCTAAGTCAGTGTCTAAGGCAAAAATGGGATGGTTGGTAGGGTTGGCCTCATCGCTGATTATATAGGCTAGTTGGGCTTCCCTGTATAGTCTTCTATGCTCACCTCCAAACAATGGGATAGTAGCATATGTGAGGTCCATCTACAAGGTTCTCCTCAGTCTTTTTATCCAAGATCTTGATAACAACATACCAAACTTGGGGGGGACATTGGCCACTACAATATCCATGACCACACTTTTCATGGGCAACTGAAACAAGGTCACGACCAGGTCTTTGATAACTCCTAGACATTGAACTTTCCTGGACTCAAAGGAATAGAGGTCATGGTAGGCTCGGGTGACTTCTAACCCTAATTCCTCCATAACAGTTTTGGGTATGAGGTTGTGAGAAGCCCCCGAATCCATCAAGCAATTGTGCAGTACCTTATCATGTATGTTCAAGGAAGTGTAGAAGGGAGGGGATGAGTCATTCCTGTCTTCTACCATAGGACCTAGGATAACTGGAGGATTTTCATCTTGTAAATTGATGGAGTCTGTGGGAAGGCATGGGGTCTTGGAATGCAGAAGTTCAGAGAAGCATTTCTTGAACCCTTCATGTTTAATTAATTCAGTTAAAGGCACCGGGATCCTGATCTTTTGAATCTCATGCTTGAAATTGAAGGAGGATGCAAGCTTCGGAATTTCTCTTATTTTTGGAGCATGAATCTGGACTATGGGAGAGAGGGGTTGGTGTTTCTTACCTCTGGGACTGTCCGCCATTTCATTAGAAGGCTTATCTTCTCCCCGCTCAAGAATCAGGTGCTACTGTCCTCTTCTTAGACCTCAGATAATATCTGCCTTGGTTGCCACTAGCCTTGTCACCTTTGCTTAGTTCATTTAGCTGACTGTCCATGAGGGACTCCTCGTATGCTGATTGGGTGAGATGAGGAAAAGGAGGAGTGTCTCCGAAGCAATGGATTTTAGGATCTAGCTCATCTGTTTCCCCTTCTTCTTCCTTAGCAACAAAATTGTTTTGTAAAGGGGCCTGAATTTTCTGGTCGTCTCTGTCTCTTTCCATAATCGGGGGAGCAATATTGTTTGGCCTCCTAAAACCTCCTTTGTTTTCGGCGTTCTGAGGGCCCTTGTATGCTTGCCTTCTCTCCACCTTCATTCTTTCCATCTCTGCGGACAGAGACTTCACCATCTTGGTTAGTTCATCCACTTGAGGGTGGGGTACTGATGGGCCAGAGGTTGAGGCTGCGGCTCTTCCCTTTCTGCTGCCTGCGTCAGCCTTGTTCCTCAGTCTGTCAGCTGCTAATACATTGGATTCCACTTCTATGGCTATGTCTTGCATTTGAGCTAAGGAGGCGGCTCTTCTTTCTCTCAATAAAAGACAGAAATCGGGGCCAAACGCACTAGCATAGGACATCTTGGCCGAGGCTTCTGATGGCTTTATTTCATCAGGAATCTTATTGTACATCTTATTGAATATTTTGGAGAAGTTAGAGACAGACTCTCCTTCCATCTTCTTCAAAGACCCGAACTCAGTCATATAATACATGAAATCCTTCTTATCTCCCCACTGCCTCAGGAAAGCATTATCCAAGGCTTCAATTCCAGCAATAGATCCGGGAGCTAATCCTCTAAACCATTTTCTTACCTCACCATCCAGGCTCTAGAAAAAAACCCTCATCTAAACATCTTCATCTCCAATGTTCAGGTTGTCTACATAACTGTAGAAAGCCGCCAGGTGTTCTTCTGCAGTTATGTCCCCTTCCCCGGTGAACCTGGGCATGTATTTCAAGTAATCTCCAGCAGGGAAAGGATTCATGGGATGAGGTAAGATCAAGGGAGCATACCTAGCATCGACTATGGCGTCCATTCTATTCAGAGGGGGATTAGCACCAGCCATAGGAATATTAGGTGGAGGAGAATTTGGAGGAGAAGGGGTTCGCAAAGGGGTTACTGAGAATGAGTCTCGAAGTGGAGTGGGAAACAAAAGGGGATTTAAGGAGAAGGCTAACGAGCTCAAGTTAGCGGATGCTCCTCTTTGCACAGGAGTGGTTAAACTAGGCATAGGGAAATCTCTTGTGGTCCTGGGTCTACGCCAGGGTACAGCTTCGGGGGAGAGGGGAGTGACAAGGTCTTGTCCCTCCGGTCCCAGACCAGGAGAGGAAAACTCGATAGGAACACTCCCAAAATTTAGGAAACGGGAAACTGCAGAAACGGACCTGTCGAGAAACTGAGGAGGAGAAAAGGAGCTCCCACAAAAGGATATGGTGGATTACCTGGTTCGGTGATGGACGCTTCTTCTTTAGAGGCCTTTCCCTTTCTGATCATCGCCTATGGATCTGCTTCAGGCGTAGCTAGAGGCAGTTGTGGATGAGACCGCGTATGCCTACCTTTGAAAGCCACAATTAACAAGGCAGGTCCGCCACAGTGGAGTCGTCACAATGGAGTCGCCAGGTGCATATTAGCAATCTTAAAAGGCTCCGATAATCCGATGCACCTTCGGATTCAGAGGCTCAATGTCATTCTACCCAGGAAAAATCTTCGATTTCGTCCCTGGCAACGACGCCAGAAATGTTAGTGCTGGAAGTCACTCCTGGATTGCTTGCAAGAGCAGAGCCCAATGCCCATCAGTTTTTTAAGTCACGGTTTGATAAATGGGATGATCAGATGGGTAAAACTCAGGGAGGTATCACTCAAATTCAGGGACTGGGTCTGGCACGCAGGGAACAATTGAGGTCTTGATCTAACTTCAGTCAGGGGGTTGATTTAAAGATGCGCATGTGGAAGACTTAGGAGAAGAATGAACAAACTACCTCAGGCAACAAGTCTTTTGGTGGTCTGTGGGGGCAAAAATCTGAACGCAAGATCCTCCTGGTTTAGGGTTTCGGGAAACTAAGAGGAAAACTTGATTGGATCTTCCAATTCCAAGTCGCTCAGCGAGGAGAAGTTTACAGAGGCGGATTACAATAGAATGACTATCACAGTGATCCAACCTACATCATCCTATGACAATCACACTCGACTGGATCCTCCAATTCCGAGATTCTCTAATACAATATAAACAAAGATATGAAAGGAAATGACATTCATCAGGCAAGAAGTCTCAAAAGTCCAGAAATAACCATAACACAATGCTTCATTCAAGATTTTACAACCGAGAGCCTTGCTCAACCATCGATCCCCCATTTCCAAAAAATAAAGACTAAGTCTATATACTCAGAAAAATTCGCTTAGTAGCGGCGACTCAGGGCTTTCAATGGGTGTTGTCTCCTCAATCAAATCTGTCCTCTGCTCCCCTATCATATGCCTCTTTAATTCAGCATGGCTCACGCGAGGGGGTAGATGAGCCCTTTGAATGTTGAATTGGCGTGTGCAGGTTCCTCTGGCGAGTTGAAGACTCGGCATGGCTTTCCTGAAGAGAACCGGTACAAGGGACCCTCTCGGGTAAACTTCAGCCGGGATCTCCATATTTTGCAATAAATGAGTGATGCGAGGTTTCACCCACCCTCTTTCTTCTTTATCCATTTCAAGCAGGTACCGGGATCCAAATCATGTCAAGCTGGAGTCTGCAGAGCACAGTGCCCCCCTTCTGAGACATAATTCGGAACCTTTGGCCAAATGAAAATGAAAGCACCCCTCTTCCAGACCTCCTTCTTGATGACCAGGCGCTAAAACCATGGGCCCGACTCTGGGCTCTTTCGGAGCTTCGGGATTAGGGGTTTCGAGAGGTGAAGCGACGAGGAGATCTTACCGCGCACACTCCCGAACGCCGACACGATGTAGATATGTGCCGCGCATCCTTCAGATGGATGACCCAGATATAATATACTATTATAAAGAGGCTATCCCCGTTTCACCCACTCGCTTGATATGACCTGGTGCTGAGACCCTGGTCTTGGTGCCAAAGGCGCTTTCGGCGTTTCGCTGATCGACACTTCCAAGTGCAATGAGCTGAGAGCTCCCTATTCCCCGAAACCCCGATCCGTGATATGCTGATAGGATGCCACCTGTCCCAATTTGATTGGATGACCCAAGTTTGCTTTGAACCATTGGAGCTCCCTCTTGCTAAATCCTGGGCAAATTGACAGCCCCGAAAACCCGATGACCGTCGATTTTCTTTGTGGGTGGTTCTCGGCCGCTGAAGGCAAAACTTTGCCCGCTCGCTTGCTTGGCGGGGCTGAAATGAGGCTTTCTGCGTTGTGCTCAGGCACTTCTCATGCGACTCGCTGACCATAAGGCCCCTTGCGCCTCGGATGAGAAATGTTACTAACATACCAACAGAAGCATTGGGAGGAGTTCTTGCCATTGGTAGAGTTTGTGTACAACAATAACTATCAAATTACAATTAATATGGCACCATTTGAGTTTCTTTATGGGTGGCCATGTCAGACGCCTTTGAGCTGGGATTGACTTGAGGATAGGGTCCTGGCAGGACTAGAGGCGATCCAAGAACTGGAAGAAAAAATACAAAAGATAAGACAAATGATTAAAGAAGCGAAAGATCAACATAAGAGTTATGTCGATGTGCTTTGCGTTGACCGTAATTATGAAGTTGGTGATCGAGTTTTCTTGCGGGTGAAACTCCACAAGAGTTCAATCAAGTTTGGAAAGGGTACTAAACTCTCTCCTAGGTTTGTGGGAGCTTTTGAAGTTGTGGAAAAGAAAGAGCCTGTGGCCTATCGACTAGCGCTGCCTGATTATTTGAGGTGTATGCACTATGTTTTTCATTTGTCTATTTTGAGACATCATGTTAGTGATCCTACACATGTGATTGACATGAGTTCCTTGCAGTTTTCATATCAGGGTGCACTCACGACGGAGCCAATCCACATTTTGGACCATCACATTCCATAGCTACGACGTCGAATAGTCGATCAGGTCAAGGTCCAGTGTGAAAATTGTAGTCCACACTCGACTACCTCGGAGGACGCACATGATATGCACTAGCAGTTTCCATATTTATTTGATAGTTAGACATTTAGATCTTGTCAAATGCTTGATCTTGTCATTTAGATCTTGTCGAGACGAAGTTTAAAAAAAAAGGGGGTGTATGTAACATCATACTCTTGAAAGCACATGTTATTGACTTATTCTTTGAGAACACTTGCGTGGAAGTGAGATGGTTTTAGTATATGGTTGTTTGTTTTGCTTATGGATTCTTATGATGATGTTGATGGATTATGATGTTATATTATTTAATATCTATGTATTGAAAGGTGTTATTGACAAGTTTTCCTTGAGTGTGCAGGACACTTGACAGATTGAGGATTTTGATGGAATCAATGGACGTCCTTGGACTCTATATTGAGTGATGGAGTGGATTTTATTCGTTTGAGTATTTAATTTATGCATATGTGATATTTGATGAGGTATATTATGATTTTGTTTATGGATCATTAATAGTTTTTCATTGATGGATGCAGGCTGACGATTGCTTGCTAATCTAACTCACATAAGGAGTAAAGGGGCCATGCACATCAACCAGATATTCAGGGAGAGGTCTGGAAGCATCCCTAGCACAACCTAATAGCACTCCCACCGTGGCTCAAATTGTAGGTTAAAAATTACCTAGTTCAAGATATCCACAATGTTGCGATGGAAGAATGAGACAGTCACTCACGAAGATTCTAAAGGGAACACAATAATGTAGGGTCCTTATTCCTTAGAATCCCTTAATCTCTCACAAGGTCGCCCGAATGGAGTGTTGACTCTAGGAGTTGGACAACTACCAAAACCAGTGAAAAGCGAGTGGCACCCTTGGAGCACGGAGTGCCTCTTGAAGGGAACGTCGTGAAATTTAAAATTGAATCAAAGGTGAGTGACACACTTGGAGCATGGAGTGCATATTGAAGGGCACGTCGTGGAATTTAAAAAAATGAGTCAAAGAATCTAGATGGCCTAAAGAACTTTGAGCGAATGTTAAACCTTGTAAAATCTTAAGCACTACTGAATTAATGAATTGATTAATGCATTAATTAAAGAATTAATCTATTAATCATAATCCCTAAGGGTCTAGGAGTTTTCAAATAGGTATTTAACTAAGCCTAAGTCTAAGTTAGTGAGAAGACTATAAACTAAATTTTTAAATTAAATAATGAGGGGATGAAATAAATCAATTTAAGAATCAATGCAAATAAAAATAAATCCAAATGAGTGATTTAATACACTTGTGCAAGTAAATACCAAATTAAAATTTAAAATGAGAAAGGAATAAAGCATAAAATATGTGTAAGCATAGAAATGTATCTAGAGTCTAGAGAAAATTCATATTTTAACTCAACTCAGTTTTAGAAAGGCGTGAGTCACTAATTGAGAATAAAGGGAATAAAGGGAGAAGTATGAGTGATTGAGCGCTTTTAGGATGGGTGAGGGAATTTGACTTTTAATTAAATTCAATTGTGGATTTACTTGTGCAACTAAGAGAACATGTGACAAGTGTATGGGGGGATAATTCCTAATTAAATTAAAAAAAAAAAATTAAATGTGCAAATGACAAGTTGTCACTAAGGAAAATATATAAAACAAATGGCTAAGAGGAGGAGGGGGAACAATGGTTATGAGTAAAGTTATGCTGCAGAAATTTTGACTGGTTTTGCTTGTGAGAGTTGGAATACCCAACTTGAGAGAGAGAGAGTGGTGGCTCTACCTTGCGAGGTGAGTTGGGAGCTAGAGGATTTTGATTGTGTTTGTGTGTGGCCCCTTTGCGGCTTAGGGGGAGAAGGGTACCCCCTAGCGTTGGCTAGGAGGTACCGGTGAAGTCTCGTCGATTAGCAAGAGGGAAAACAGTCTCGTCGATTAGCAAGAGGGAAGACGAAAAAAAGTCCGTTGCCAAAGATCATCACCAACCCATCATCGTCGTCAGTTACAATATTTTATGGTTAATTCTTTGTATAAAGTATTGATAGATTTGGATACTAAATATGCTTGGAAAAATTGTGATATTATTGTTTTTAATTATCATGAAGTGCGAATTAAAATGACAGCAACAGGAAGACAAAAAAATTGTATTATTATAGTTTATATCTCATTATGAAATGAAAATTTTAAATTCTAATAGCCTCGAGAAGGCACAGGAGATCTTGTATAGTTGTTTTCCTGGAATCTCAAATTGTAATCGAGTTTAGTACTAAAGAATGTTGAATCAGTGACACACCCTTTTGGTTGTATAACTAACAAAGTCCTTCTCATTACAGATGGAATGGACTTTTTATCTGTACTTGAATGTATGTCTTGAAAATAAAAATTTGTGGTACAAAATTTTACCATACCGCTTCCGCACGAATTACTCTCACAATTTTCCACCTCTTTTATGGATTGATCAGAATTTCGATAGCGCTTGAACCATCGATTTTATATAGCATTTTTTTCGTGTAAAAAACTGAAACCCTTCTGAGGCCGAGAGGCCGTCTCTCCTCATAGTTGGGGACTTGTAATTGGTTCTGGTAACTGATGTGTAGGTAAAGTTATAAACCTTGGGTTTAATTCAAAAAGGCTCTTCTACATCACTGAATGTCTGGGTGAGAAGTAAGTTTTAAATGGCAGCAACAAAACTTGAAACTCCACACAACCACGCACATTTACTTCAACTTCAAATCACACGTTTGTTGTAGATTTAAATCTAAAACATATTGATTCAATTGAATGTTTCCATTCATGATTCACTCTGAGCGTTGCGTTTGAAAACGTTTTAGTTTGTTTTTTTTCCAGGCAAGGTTAACCTCAACGATTTTCCTTTGGTGAGTATCCTCTGCGTTTTAATTTATTTCCCCTCTGCTTTTTCTTTAATTGCGCCCAGCTTAGAGCCTTTCTGCCTCTGCTTTTCCTAAACATTTGTATAAACTGTGTATTCTCCTAGGTCTATTCTCTGCGCTTTCTCTTTTATGCCCTCAGCGAATTGCCAGGAGATTACCCAGCGAATTTTAAACTCTGCTCAATTGAAATTTAGGCAGTGTTTGAGGGAATAAATAGATCTAACAATGGAGAACAAATCAAAGATAAACATAGTATGGTATGGCTTGATATCACTGACGTCGTAGGTAGATTGGAAATTCCTCTGAGGGAGCGTTACAGGAGGGGCGCCCATCAACATGACGACTTCATTATTTATACTTGACCTGCTCCCATGTCATGTGTTTCCCTTCCGTATCCTTGTGCTTCCATTCTTTAAAACGATTTCGATTACATCTTTGTGATTCCATTCTGTAAAATGAAATCGATAATATCTTTGTGCTTCCATTCTGTAAAACGAAATCGATAACACCGTCCACAGTTTGGGACTTGGGATTTTTCACATGAGAAGAGATGAGGCTAAGAAATCCGTCGACRCGACTCTATGCTACTCTTCTCTTTCCTTAATAGAATTTACATTYTGGGTTCCTTACAAAATTACAGTAATGAATTATCCAGTTCAAAAGTCTGAGATCTAAGGCTTCTTGATGAGCAGGAATGTCATGGAGCCAASAGGCCAAAAATAATCCCTAACGTATGAATTTAAGAATGAAGATATGATGGCTAAGTTGGAATTGGTGGGAATAAATTATAGCATCTTTAAGAGTTTTATTATTTCATTAAATTGAGAAGAAAATAACGAAAATAACACGAAATTTAGATGGCTATATGTCATGGGACTTGTCTTTATTTTTAATTTTACTTCATTCAGATTTTGAACTTGACTTGAGTCTCGTATTTACGAAAATCTTATGAAATAAGTAATTACAGTTGACACACTAAGTTAAAATAGTTGTATATATCAACAACAAAGATTAATTCATTTTTGTTGTTTTCTAGTGTGTTTACTTGTAACGGGATAAATATTATATCATGTTTTAGTATGATTGGTCTAACTAAGTTTGATATTAATATTTCTTTTAAATCCAGAGGAAAAGGAAGGAGAGTTCCTTTTTAATTAATGAGTTAAAAGTTGATATTTAGGCTCTTGGGCGTAGCAACACATTCTTAAAAATATTATGAAATATTTTCATGGGGGATTTTTGTACTTTAGTTAATAGTGCTTTATTGTAAAGAAAAAAATTGTCCTTCTAATAATAGGATTAGCATTGTCCTTGTCTCAATCTTTCTAAAAAGGAAACTTCATCCTCCAAATGTCCTTTCTTTAAACAATCTTGAATGAAATGACTAAACTCGCAATAAATAGATTTCCCTTAAACTAATTAAGGGTGATTTACCATTTAATTATCACTCACCCTGTAAGGAATGATGATTTGTGTTTAGCTCAGTAATTAGATCACACACACCTTGAAAATAAAGTGGATGTATTGTTTAATTTAGTAATTTATTTATCATGCGTCTTGAAATTAAATAGATTATATTTCGCCATTATACTTTGTTTATGTATGATTTCCTTAGTGAATATATTTAGATTATATTGAATAATGTTGGTTTATGTTTAATTTGGAATTTGGATCACGCGCACACCTTGAGATAATGTTGATTATTGTTGAATTAAATGGTTGATTAATCATGCACCTTGAAGTAAACTAGATGTTTGCTTTTGCGCCTTAAAAATAAAATAAAGTTGATTACAGTGCGCCTTAACTTATGTCGTTGTATGATTGATTTAGTAATTAAATTGCCTTGCGCCTTGGAATTTATGTGATGTGTCATTGGTTATTAGAACACTATTGTGTCATTGATTATCATTGATGTTGTTGATAGAGCTAGTTGGTTTTTGGACTTAATTGTGTTAGTGGGATGTAGACACCTCCTTGTTCCTCAGAACAATCACCATCCCTGAGACCTTAAATGGTCAAAATCAAACGGATGAATCTTGGGATTGAACGTTTCTTATCTGTCTTAGAGGTCCTAACCTTGCAGGGTAGGTTGGGAGGGTAGTTTCTCTGTGTTATCTTGTGATGAGTTGATCTTGCGTCGCCATTTATGTTACTTGTTGATTTGTGTCGTTATCTAATACGATGATGTGTTAATTATGTGTTGTTACTAATGTTGATTGATGCATTGGTTGCGTCGTTATGGATTAAGATGATGGTTTTCTTGTAACGATTTTAATTGTGATGTCATTGATTAAGCACTGCAAAGAAATATGTGTTGATGTCAATTTCCTAATGCTTTAAAAAAATAAAAAAAATTACCTTTTGTATTTCACTTTCCTAGTCATAACGGAGGGTCTGTTACAGATTTGTCTTATTGAGTAGATAATTGATCCACTTTAATTGAGAAAAGTGAAATTGAAATTAGTTTTAATGTTTTTTTATTAATAACCAAATTAAAAATCATGAACCAATTTGCATGAGTCAGTTCAAGTGAATTATTATATCCTCAAAGTTGAAGTTCCAATATAACATCCACTTCAAATATGCAGTTTCAACACTTACATATATTGAAACATCAAATATTAACCTAGATTTAGCTTATTGAATAGAGAATTGATCCAATTTAATTGAGAAAAGTGAAATTGAAATTAGTTAAGTTTTTTTTTTATTAATAACCAAATTCAAAATTATGAACCAAATTGCATGAGTGAGTTGAATTGAGTTATTATATCCTCAAAGTTGAAGTTCCAATATAACATTCACTTCAAATATGAAGGTTCAACACTTACATATATTAAAACATCAAATATTAGTTAAGTTTCCTATTTCCAGATGAATCATTCCAATGAGATTATTATAGCTCAAATTGAGATTTTCTAGAGTTGTCAACTCTCATATTTTATGATGAACTACATTATTGAGATTGTAACTCGTATGAGGGAGTTTTGTAAGGTTTTTCTTATGTCCTACGGAAAAAAAGGTATATTTCAACATAGAAAGAAGAGAAACTAGGTGACTAGATTGCCTAACAACGACACCCACTCTCCCTTTAATACATCCTTTGGGAAAGCCATGGAAAATCAACGAGGAGAATCTTTAAGTTGCATATCTATATCAAAATAAGTGATAAAATGAAACTATCATGTACCCAATACTGTTGGGTTTCCCATTATTAAAAAATAATGACATTAAGATAAGAAACAATAAACCTAGGAATAGTTACACAAGAAATAAAAAAAAAATATCACAGAACATTGCTTGATTATTATGAAAGCCAACTGGCATTGGTCCACTTAAGACAAATATTATAATAGTAATACATGCTAACTAAATAACTACCTCATTAATGCATTCACCTCTAAACTATTAACAACATAAATTAAAAGAGAAAGTTTCCTATAAGAATTTAATTATTTCAAGATATCAAAGTAAATAACCAACATCTTCTCAAACCTCCTAGGTTCATCAATGCTTAATAGATGGATGTATTTAAATAATTGGTTCCAATTAAGGATATAATTTTTCATAACAATTAGTATTTTGACCTTTTTATTAATTTAGTGTATACCTCCTAGGTTCATCAATGCTTTATAGATGGATGTATTTAAATAATTGGTTCCAATTAAGGATATAAATTTTCATAACAATTAGTATTTTGACATTTTTATTAATTTAGTGTATAGATGGATGTCTTTAAAAAATTGGTTCCAATTAAGGATATAAATTTTCATAACAATTAGTATTTTGACCTTTTTATTAATTTAGTTACATTATTTTTCTTGTGCACTTCATTATTTTGTTTTTTAGGTTTTTCTTTAAAGTGTTATTTTTTAAGAGTAGTTTGTAGGGGGGCATTACTTTATTATTATGAATACCAACTAGCATTGGTCCACTTAAGAAAAATATTATAATAGTAATATATGATAACTAAATAACTACCTCATTAATACATTCACCTCAAAACTATTAACAACATAGATTAAAACAGAAAGTGCCCTATAAGAATTTAGATAAACTCTTTGATTTAGTAATAATTTATAAATTTATGAAAGTTTTGTAAGATAAAATTCTTTTTTTTTTAATATACAAGTGACTATATTATATATTCTTACATGTCTTATTTAATCTCCCATGGCTAATATTAAATATAAACCTTCCATTGAATTATTCAAATAATGATTTAAATTCATTGCAAACAACTAGTAAAATGAGTATTTTGAGAGTGTTAAACCAAATACAAATAAATAAATAAATGGTAGAAACACATAAAGTAATCCTATTAAAAACTCAACTTCATCTACTAATAAAATTAATAATAATATAGTTTAAGAGTTCTTCTCCATAAATGTATATTGTCATAGAGCAATTTAATAAAGACTACACATTCTTTTCAGATTCAAATCCTACATCTTCACCATCTTGAAAAAATCACTGACCAGGTTCTACTTTCTTCTATCATAGCCTATCAATCACACTGTCAACATCCCTTTGCAAAGGACAAGAATTTCAAATTAGTGATAGGATTATCCAACACAAATATCACAATCCTAGTTTATAATCATGGCCAATACTTAACTTAAATAAAATATATACTTGTTTAACGTAAAGTGTACTCTTGTTTTAAAATAACATTTAGATAAATGGAATAAACCAACTCAAGGAAAATTGGCATGCCAAAAGTTATAGAGTCCATCCTCATGCATTCATTCTCTCTTCCATGCTCCATGCATGAACATTACTATAACAAGGAAGAAAAACCAATAATACATATCAAAACATACTTGTCTAAAATAATAAACATATAAATATTAAATAAGTGATTCAATCAATAGTAACGTACCCAACCGAAGTTCCATGGATCTAAGATTGTTGTTCTCTTTTGATTATACTCTCTGTGTTAACCCATTCTTCCAAAAACATAAATATTTAATTTTTTGTTATGGTTTAGATGTTCTCATATTATAATCAAATGCTCTTTCAAAAATGCCTACATGATCTAAAATAAGTATGATCGTATACATAATATTTTTAAAGAGAAAAGTTTGTTTTTAGTTGGTAAGAAATCAATGTTCAGAGTTAGATAGTACCCCAAGAATTAATTCACTTGTATGTATGCAGAAAACACAAATATGGATGTGTAAATAGTCATTCTTCGAACACCATAAATATTTTGTCTTTCTACTCTGGGATGTAGATATTCTCATATAATCAAATGATCTTTCAAAAATTCTTTCATCATGATCTAAACATAAACAATATCATGTACCTAGCATATTTTTAGATATAGAAATGTTTGTTTTTTGTTGGTATACAATTACTTATGAGTTTGACAATACCCCAAGAAGGAATTCACTTTGTTCTTTGTGAAAGTTCACAAATATGGACATATTAAGCTGGATTCTTCCAAGAAGATAAATCTTTCCTCTTTTTTTTTCTAAAATATATGTTCTCATATAATCAATTTCATGTACCATGATCTAAACATAAGATCATGTACACCATATTTTTAAATCTAGTAATGTTGGTTATTGATTAGTAAGAAACAAATTAAGACTTTGATAGTACTACGATAATGTAAAACATATTTATAAATATAGAAATGTTGGTTGGTGGTTAGTATACAACAAGTTAAGAGATTGGCAATACCCCAAGAAGAAATTCACTTTGTTGTATGCATACAACACAAATATCCATATTACGCCATTCTTCCAAGAAATTAAATATTTCCTTTTTAGTTGTGGGATATATGTCCTCATATAATCAAATTCTCTTTCAAAACTTCCTACATCATGATCTAAACATAAGTAAAATCACGTATCTATCATATTGTTAGCATATTTTTAAATCTGGAAAAGTTAGTTAACGGTTGGCAAGAAATTAGTGAAGAGTTCAATACAATACTCAAAGAAATAAGGGGTGGTTGAACATTCCACATTCTTTTTAAATATAGAAAAGTTAGTTCATGGTTGGTAAGAAATTATTGAAGAGTTCAAGACAATACTCAAACAATTAAGGGGTGGTTGAACCTTCCCCATTCTTTCCCCAAAGATATACCATTTTAAATGATGGTAAATTTATATAGGGGCTGGTTGACTAACACTTTAATGAATAAAACATGCTTAATTAAAATATTATACAAGGAATGTTTGATCAACGAGGAATATTTGAGCAACCAAGACTTCAGTTTTTCTATGTAAGTGTATTTCAACTACAAATAAGCCATGGTTTTAAAAATAATGTTGAACCCTTTTTGAAAAAGAAATGTAGGCAAAGGATATTGAATTTATTTGATCAACCAAAACTTTAGTTTTCCTACAAGTGTATTTCAACTACAAATAATCCATGGTTTAAAAAATAATGTTGAACCTTTTTTGCAAAATAAATGTAGGCAAATGATATTGAATTTGTCTGACACATCTTTCAAAAGGAAAGAAAAATGGGAACTAAAAATTTGAAAGGAAAAAAATAGATATGGCATTTGCATTAAAGATAGTACATGTATTTATGTATAAATACCAAGTATATATTATTCTAAACCATTGATGTGGATGAAAGAAATACAAGGAAATTGCATGATATGCATATCTATAATGTAACTCATAAAACTTAAAAAAAGTAGAAAAATAAAGTTAAGCATTCATGTGTATATAATAAAGTCCTCATAAAAACACACTAGAAATTACAAATTCAATGTACATATACATGACCTATGCATCATCCTGTATGGATGCATACTTATCCGGTATGGATGCATCCTTATTAGAAACTCTATATAACACTCTCTTCTCCATGTTGGACTATAACACATTTGAAATTTGCATATGTCCATAAAGGAATCTACTTACATAAATAACATTTTTGAATAATTTTTGATGAGTTAAAATTAAAAGATTGAGACTTGAAATCATAGTTTTAAACTTCAAAAAATGTCATACCTGTGATGTGGCAACCTCAATATGGTCCCCCTCTTGAAATTCCCCCAACATTTGCGATGACAACTGAGATATACCTATAAATGTGTTAGGATATGGCAAGAGAATCTATGGACAAAGCAACTTTGAATTTTAGAGAAATTTGTTCACATTAATGATGATATATAAATTTGTTGGATTGATTCTTAAACAAGGTGTGGAAATCATACAACTAAAGTGTAGATATGGATATTTCTAAAAACATACCCGATTCATCACATCCAAATTTAAAGACGATGAATCAAGTCTTTTATTTAATGATGAATCATTTAACATTTGACCAAACTGTGATTAATGAACATGTAACACATAAATTATTTCTAACAATTCAATGATATGTATATGTATATATAATAACAAGAAAACTATCCCCGAATGCATGAAAAATTTACAAACTATAACGCATACCAGTCCAATGCCTAATTCCTCATGCCCAATTAACTCTTTCCATCCACTGCGACAAAATTTTTCATAATATCGCAACTCTTATACACTCATGGAATCTATCTCCTAATTCATCTTGTCAACAAAATTCTCACGAGTAGTGGATTGCACCCTTTGTCAGTTCAAACCAACATCAATAACATACAAAACAAATTCTAAATTATCTTCGATTACAGTGCTTTCCTCCTTTCCAACTTATGATGTGGCTTGCATCTCTTCATGTGAAGCAAATTCCCCTATTGGGAGAGATACCAAAGGTGGTGGAGGGCTCGAAAATGATGCATTTTGATATGCCCCCTTTTCTATCATATTTTCAATCATTACCAACCCCATAATATCGAGACGGTAGTTTAATATAATCGGGGTGCATGCCAAAAAATAACTCTGCATAGAAAAGTATAGAAAAGTAAATTGGTACCTCATCATTCCATGGAAACCTCCCATATCTTGCCAAGAATCGGTTATAAAGATATCCTGCAATGTTAGTGTGCTTGAAATATTGCACCTTCAACATCGGTTGCTTTGGACCTTCCTTGAAATTGAACATTGATATTTCCTCCTCTTTTGAAATTGTGTTCTATACTAATTCCCATTTATCAGGTCCCATCACCTATGAACTCTATCTCCTCATTGAATCTATGAAGGTATCAAATGTTGGACCAAGGTTCCAATATATATTAATAAATTTTTGCAAATAATGAAAAATGATCTCGAAGATTTTCTTTCTCTCTATAGGGAGTTCTATATGCCCGAGATCATTCTCCAGCTTAGCATGATGTGATGAGCATTGTTGAAGCATCCTTGCTTCAACATTTCCTTCCCAAGGAATCTCTTCATCAACATCTGATGGATAGGTGGTCGTAGGGGTGTAATCTTCATTTTCTTGATAACGTTGTCTTGATCCACCTTCACCCTCTATAGGAACATTGGACTCTGCATGATTTTCACTCTCTCTTTCATTATCGTCCCCCTGATAAAATCGATCCTATAAACAAAGAAACAATTGAAAATATTCACAAAATTGAAAAAAAAAACACATAAAAAACATTTTAAAAATTGAGAGAAAAAATAAAAATAAATACAAAAATAGAAGAAATTTACCAAACATATGTTGTTGATGTGATGGGGTCTCTACATTCTCCAGAGTGAGGGTATTTATGTTCAACCTATTTAGATAAGTTGAATCCCCAACTGTATCCTTAGTACTCTGCCCCGATGCTCTATTAAATGATTCATATGATAATATCCTCCTTCCACTAGAGTTCCTTTTGTCACTAGTTGTCCCCACTTGACTATGATACCTTGCTGAAATAGGGGTCTCTAACAACCTAGGTGTCTCTGTTGAAGTAGGGGTCTATCTTATTCCTTCATTTGATAGCCTCAATCATTTGCAAGGAATATCTATATACTCATGTCCCAATGACTCACCTTCATCCATCCTTTCAAAATCCAAGAAAATGAAAACACAACGTATAAACAAGTTCAAGACATTGGAATATATTGAAGAAAGTTATAAATAAATTTGTGATTTTATTCTCACAAGTATGAGGTGGCCTAAACCAGAGAACAAATTTAAGGCATAAGATTATATTGAACAAAACAATAAATAAGCAAAAACATAAGTTATAATGTAACTTGAAGGCATAAAAGTATAAATCGAAGAAAACAGTTCAAGTAAATGAAAAAATACTTGATACATTTTTAAGAACTTGAAAGCATAGGCATATATTGAAGAAACTGACATCTAAATTTGTGATTGTATTCTCATAAGTATGGGGTGTCTTGAATGAGATAACTTAAAGGCACAAGCATATATTAGCAACTAACTAGAGTTCCCTAGACACAATTTTTTATAGCAACTTGCACTCTAGAATGAATGCCTTTCATTGAAGTAATCACATGAATGTTTTTATGAAAACATTCATTAAGTTAAGATTTGAACGGAGTCCATAGGGACTATCCATTCGTATGAGTCTATATGGGGTTTTAATCATAGTAATACAAATGTATCATATACTTTCATTGTTAATAGAGGATGGTGTAGATAAATACAAATATATTTTGGAGATAACGTTTTAGGTGAATATTTCATCCCTCATCAAGCATAAATTAAAATGAAAGAGTGATACTTAACTTCAAATAAAAACAACATTTGATGGAGTGATACTTAACTTTTACAATATGTAGTGTGGTCATGGATGAATGGATTGTGCACTAGAGTACCTTGGGATAGATTTATAGGTGTGATCCTTTGTGGACTAGAATGAAATCTAAAATGACCAAAAATAT
>ML810897.1:38239-75034 GCA_009831015.1 Picea engelmannii
TGGAGTGATACTTAACTTTTACAATATGTAGTGTGGTCATGGATGAATGGATTGTGCACTAGAGTACCTTGGGATAGATTTATAGGTGTGATCCTTTGTGGACTAGAATGAAATCTAAAATGACCAAAAATATTTAACTTGACGTTGTTTTTATCCAAATGAATCCTAAAGCATGATGGGAAAGTGAATATGCTCAAAGTGAAACCAAAACGCCAATGAATGTGGGGCCAATAATATTTTTCATTAGAAGGGATAAAAAGGACATATTCAAGTCATATATTTTTTTCTTAAATGAGAAAAAAATGTTAACTACTACAATACCTCCTCTCCCCATACTTGTCATCCACATCTACAAGCCTAACCCAAGTTTGGACTTAAAAATATCTCTGGTCGATTTGTTTGGAAAAGGTGGAATGTGATATGCCTTCGAAAAAGGCATGTTGAAGGTAGATGGATCAAACACCTTAACTACAAACATAGAATTCAAAGGTTAAGTATGACTATTGATTATAGTATAGTTCTTTTCTAGGTGTAAAATTCAAGATTGGTTGAGAAGGATGGAGTTTAGGCACTTAATGATGGCAATTTTTAGTTTGTCTTATCTATCCAAGTCTAATAAGTGAGGCTTGGAGAGTTAGGTTTTTTGAACAAATCACCAACTCTAGGTTAATGTTCTCTTTTTACTTGGAAGTTCCTAAGGAATTTCAAGGATTTGAAATCAGTTTTGAAGTAGGTGTAGGTGGTAGATTGGGTCTCAAGGTGGATTTGCACTTGAATTCATATTTAATGGTTGGTAGTTTTGAGTGGTGATAGTTTACAGTATATTTGGGTGGCGAAGGTAGTTTGGCACATTGTAGGGTAGAAGCAGAAAATGTCTAGGATAGGAAAAATGCTTCATGGTTGAAGTTCCTTTTCAAAAAAAAACTAAGGCTATAGGAGGTAGTATTGAAGATTGTTTTGTAGGGGTTCTACTTGTAGTATAAAAACAACTCTAGAAGAGACTTGGACTATTGGTTGAATATAAAGTCTTGGTGGTTAGAGCCTTGGTGGTTAGCTTAAGTTGTTAACTTGGGATGTTGTAAAGACATAGTTTGACGTTGGACCTTTTTTCTAATGAACTTGTTGAAGTAATAATGATTGTATTTTAACAAAAGGTATGGTCATTTTCGAAGAGGAGAGGCATACCCTGCATGCAAGTAATCTTAAGGATGTTGAGCCACTAAGTTCGAAGAAAGGAAATATCGCATGCCTTAGATTGCTAACGAAAACAATTGGGTGGAAAGATATAGGGCTGTGAAACTCCTCCTCCTAACCCTCATACCCTTGACCCATCCCTTCCCCCCCAAGATTCATCACCTTGAAAAATAATTACATTTTTTTCATGTTAAAACTTCACTATTAAATTACATAAAAATTTCAAAATTACTAGATTAATTGCAATTACCACGATTGCTTAATTTGATGACCATTTTTAACTATAATTGACTATGTTCAATATGTCCACAATGGTTGGTTACGTTGACTACAATTGACTATGTTGACCATGGTAAGTTATTTTGATCATAGCACTCAGGGTATTACTCTTGAAGACACTTTAGCACAAGTTTGTATGACACAATATGGTTACAAACAATGTGACACATTTTCTACTTGTTTCATATTTTGGTTGGGGTCTCTACATAATGAAAACCTAGAGAAATGGCCTTGAATGTGATTTTATCCTCATAGCATCTAATGGATAAAATAATTAGATTTTGGATATTTTTAGTACTTCAAAGCCTCTTGGACTTTGTATGGCCATAGAGGAGCATCCACTAGTTTAGGAAGGAGTTAAGAGAAGTTTCTAGAAACAAAAAGGCATGCAATTCAAGATTTATCATATAAGATAATAACTCAAAGCTTTGAAGGTATTTAGGATTGTCCAAGTGACTTTATTCAACTACATTATCCATGCTGATTACAGCTACTATGATATGCATCTAAGTCAAAAAGAATACATATTCTTTTTTATTGAATTAAGAAAAGGGAATTAGAAGAAACTTTTATAGGGATAAGGATATAATCATCTATAAATGGCTATGATTTTACCTATGTTCATTCAATAATGAGTTATTTAATTAATTCTTTACATCCTACTTTTAGGATATACTGCCACCATGCTTCACTTGCTGGATAAGAAAATTGTTATTCTTATTGTAAGTACAAAGAAAATTTCAATCGGTAATTGACAAAAAGTATAACATATGAAGATAAAAATAAGATTTAAAAAACACGTCTTGATAGGTTTAAGAAACATACTAATATGGCATAGTAGATACTTTTCCTTACTTGGCTAGTGTTATGGGTGACAAAAGTTTCGTAGAGTTTTTGTAGTCTTATCCAATTGAATAATTCTTTAATTCTTTAATTTATTATGTTTAATTAATATTTAAAGAAACAATTCGAGGATTGTTTTCTAATATCATGAAGCCACATGCCTTCTCTCTTTGTTGAATTGTGCCATATGGAATCTGTCTGAATCCATATGGACTCCGTGCCATAACTTCCGCAAAGAACTTCATATAAAGAATTTAGAAAAAAATAAAATTGGAAAATTTTTCCAAGATTTTATAAGTCTATCTTACAACTTCGAAATTTTTTTCATATATACATATATCTATTTAAAATCATCGTAAACCTTAATAACATATATAACTTTCACCACATACAATCGCTAAAGAAATGCATGTTTCATTAAAAAATTATTATCAGCATGGACTTGCAAAACAAATTCATTTTTCATTAAAGAATATCAACGAAGTATAAGTATATAATGAAAAGGGTGGGGTTGGAGGGAATCATATGGAATCTTTCTGAATGGAACAGAGTCCATATGGTAGTCTTTATGAGTGGAACAGAGTCCATTTATACTATGTGCCTTTCAGATAGAGCCCATATGGCACTATGTGTGAATGGCACAAAATCCATTATTTTACTATGTGCCATTCACACATAGTGTTGTATGGAATATGTCCATTTGGACAAAGTTCCATATGGAACTCTTTGAAAATGGCACAAAGTCTATATGTGGACGATGTTCCATTCGTACAGAGTTCCATATGTCACTATATCCGAATGGACATAGTCCATATGGACTCCGTGACATTCGCACATAGTGCCATATGGACTTTATCCATTCGCACATAGTGCCATATGGACTTTGTCCATTCAGACATAGTCCATATGGAACTTTGTGTGAATGGCACATAGTTCATATGTGGAATCTGTTCCATTCGCAACTATATTAAATATAAATTGAAATTGATTTGACCACGAACTAATAACTCTATTCCCTTCTTAGAAGTTATAATTATACATATTGATAAGTTATAATTATGTGGCAAGGAAAGTTTGCAAAATTTTAGAAAAAATAAAATTCATAATAACTAAAGATTCCTATAATATGAATGAAACCCGCTAAAATGGAACGTGGGTGCTAAAATTATAGTTGAGTAATCTTGAAAAAACTAAAGAAACAACATAAGTTTAATTAAGGTACTTTCCAAATGGAAAAATTTCCATGACACACTATGCCATTTGAAAACAGATTTAAACAAGTTAAAAAATGAAAACCTTATTCTACAAAATTGAAAAACGAACATACCTGGATTTTCTGCCTGCCAATTCCGTATGCCCGAGTTTGTCGTGAACGCCCTATGCTGCGAACAACCTGTATTAGCTATGAATGGTCAGGATTAACTGCCAACTCCAACATGATCTAAAACACCAACGTTCACCTGGAATGTCTATAAAGTAACAGTGGAACGAAATTCTCTTCATATATAATGCATGTTTTCGACAAAAATAATTTTTCGACCGACCTATCTGCAATTGGAAAAAAAAATTTAGCTATCGTGTT
Source organism: Picea engelmannii (assembly GCA_009831015.1). Lineage (NCBI taxonomy): Eukaryota > Viridiplantae > Streptophyta > Pinopsida > Pinales > Pinaceae > Picea > Picea engelmannii. The sequence goes on from ML810897.1 coordinate 42,138, forward strand.
TATTACATGAAATACGAGGATGGCGTTCATGCACCGTTCAATTTGACATGCAATGTTCTGGCTGAAAAATGTACGTTTTCAATTGAAAAAAGTACGTTTTCAGTTGAAAACTCTATGTTTTCAACCGAAACAAAATGACTCTAACAATTTTTTCATCCCCATTCTCACAAAAGTGTTACCCACCTTCATGATATTACCCTCTACCCAAGTTCTAAATCGAGCCGATAGTCACCATATTTTAACTGTTTCACAATAATAAGACTTAGCCAAGTCTTAGGCATGTTTTCTGCCACCCACACTATATCTATGTGGCTTTTGTTTGTTTCGAAACTGTTTTCTTTTTTTCATGGATGTATATTTAAATGACTAAGTGTTAATACTGTTAAAAAAAATTCGATGTATACAAGATAGTTGCACTAGAATAGGAGTATGTCTCACCCATAACTTAGAATGGAGTATGGGTCTGCTCTAAGTGAAGAGGCGTAGTATGGATGAAGTATCCTTGGTGTTTCCAAGTAGAAAAATGATAAATGTCGTGGTGTCACACACCTTCAAGAGGTGGAAAATCATAATATTCGGGCAAGGAAAATGTCGGGGCATGATAGATGGTATCATAACTTGCTTGTCACATATTTTAAAGAAGGGTTGGTGATCTATTCACCATATCTCGATGTTAGATGGTATCAAATATTGAAGCACGATATACTACTATGGTGGTGACAGTGGTTAGAGATTGCAAAAAGAAGACAATTTATTGCGAATAAAGTTTGGTGGGAATGTTTTCAAACTCAGTGAATAGTTCAGTAAAGTGAACTAGTTGATCGTGGAGTGAAATGGTTGATGGTGCGGTGCAAGGTTTATCTGGGTGTACACCTTGTATAGACCAAGAGTATATTTTTTGGTGAAACAAATCACTTGGAGAGGTTGGGGGATCATAGAAATCATTGTAGAGTTCATGGAAAAACTTGTCGCATAGTTGATCACAGAGAAAATCTGGGCACATACTTGGTTGGTTTTATTTGTGATGGAAGTGAGCGCCATACCTGTTGGGCACACCTTGAACAAACTAGGTGTAAAATGTGTTGGGTGAACTAAGAACTTGGGCAGGGTATCTGAATGTAGGAATTGTCATGGGACTTATCGCATATCTAACCATAGAATTGATCGTAGAGGGTGATCACTGAAGTGATTGCAAAGAGGATCAATTATGGGTTGTAGTAAGTCGAAGAACTTGGTTGAGTTGTGTTAGCGTCGGAAGTCACTCTTGGATTGTAGCAGGAGCAGAGCCCAACGCCCATCAGTTTATGTCACGATTTGTTTATAAAAAGGGGTGATCGAATGGAAGTTAACTCAAAACGATGTTGTTCTAACTCTGAAACTAGGCCAGGCATGCATGGGCAAGTGAGGTCTTAGATAAAATTCAGACAGTGAGTTGTAGTAAGGGTGAGTAGGGGGAAGACTTGTATAAGAGAACTGCAAAGGTCTGTCGTAAACATCAGGTTTCTAACAGACTGTAGGAGAAAACATCTAAACGCAAGATCTTCTTACATTTAAACGCAGAAAACCAGAGAATACAACAATGCAACAATAAATCCTTTATCGTAACATAATTGCAATAATTCATGTGAATCAGTCAATCATGAACTCCCTCAGTATGAGATGAAAACTAGATGGGATAAGAAAAATGTCTGTCATTAAACAAGAAATCTTACATACAGATGCATAACCAGAGAACTAGAGACGTCTACTAAAACTTTTCAGTCAGGAGCTTCTCTCTACCATCGATGCCTTGAAAAATATCAAAACTAAGTATATATACCCCTAAACATTTGCCCCACAGAGGCCTACTAGACTTTTGGGATGAGGAGTCTCTTCAATCAAATATGGTCTGCACTCCTCTGTCATACACCACCTTAATTCTGCATGGCTCGTGCCAGGGGGTAACTGAGCCCTTAAATGCCGAATTAGCATGCACAGGCTTCCCTGGTAAGTCAAGGAATCGGCATGGATTCCATGGAAAGGACTAATACAGAGGACCATCTCGAGTATACTTTCAGTCGGGACATCCATACCTTGCAATTAATGAGTGAGGCGAGGTTTCAACCACCCTCTCTCTTCTTCATTCGTTCCAAGCAGGTATCAGGATTTAGATCATGTCGAACCGCCATTTGGAGAACCCAGTGCCCCACTTTTGAAACTCAACTTGACACTTTTGGCCCCTTTTGCTCAGTCCTTTCTACTCCTTCAAGTGATCACGGTCCGTGACCCTATGCCTATCTTCAAAGGTGCTTTCGGCGTTTCGGGGTTCGTGGATATGGAGGAGTAGGTATTTTCTCTTCAAAGTCGCGATGGGCAAAATGTCGGGAGAGCCTAACAGTCGCCAGGAGTCCCCCACTGATCTGATGGTCCTAAACTAATTCGGTAATACTGTGGGCCCGGGTCCGAGACATTTCAGATGCTTCACGCTTTGGGGATATGAAAGAGATGCTCCTCGTGCTTCGAAATCGCGATGGGCAAAAAGGAGAAGAACCTAATAGCACACCATGTGTTCCCCCAGGATGAACGGCTAAGATCGTTCTTGATGCTTTGGGACCCGTCTTGGCAAATATAAACATTAGCACCCCTCCTCTAGGCCTGCTCCTTTGTGACCAGGTGCCAAAATCATGGGCCCAATTCTGGGCTCTTTCGGCACTTCGGGATTCGAGGTTTCGAGATGTGAAATGAAGAGGAGCGCTTACCCCTTGAACTCCCAAATGCCGACACGGCACAGATGTGCATCGGGTGTCCTTAAGATGAATGGCCGAGGTGGCATTTGTTATTTAAAAGGGGGTTTGCTTCATTCCCAGGCTCACTTGACATGACCTGATGCTAGGACCGTGGGCTCGGCTCCAAAGGTGCCCTCGGCATTTCTCCGATCGACAATTTCAGCTGCAATGAATGGGAGGTCCCTTGTCTCCCGAAACACTGATTCCCGCAATGCTGATTGGTTGCCACCTGTCTCAACTGGATCGGACGACCCAGATCTATATTGAACTATGGGTGCTACCTTTTGTGCTAAATCTCGGGCAACTTGGCAGCCCCGAAATCCCGGTGATCATCGATCATCTTTGTAGATGGATCTCGGCTGCTGACAACAAAACTTCGCCCGCTCACTTGACCTGTAACCAGAAAAGAGATTCTTCCGTGTTGCGCTTGGGCGCTTCCCGTGCAACCTGCAGACCTGGGTACTTTTGTGCCCAAAACAAAAATTGTTGCTAACATTGGGCTCCATGGGGGATAGAGTCGTCCTTGTGATGCTCTAAGAACTCATTTTGTAGCTTCAGTACCTTGCTATTGGGCTATGGAGTCATTTACTAAGCCGAAAATATGCAAAAAGAAAATGAATCAAAGAACCAAAGGACAATATTTACAAACAAAGGAGCCGTCTAAGGCTCAAACAAAACATTTCTTTAGAAAATGCCCATTTACTGGGCTGTTGAAAACCTCTTCACCCTCCAGATCTTACAACCTGTATGTGTTGTTTGACAAAACCTAGGATATTTTGAAGGGGCCGATCCAGAGTGCGTCAAACTTGTTGTGTTTTCCCTTATCCTACCTGGGTGCATCCCACTTAAGTACCAAATCCCCGATCTCGAACTCCTTCTTCCTGACCTTCCTGTCAAAAGCCTGTTTGACCTTTTGCTGATGACTATGAGTTGCGTCCCTCATCTGTTCCCTGATCTGTTGTACTTCCATTATCTGATGAATCCTTCTAATCATATGATCTGGCTCTCCTTCATAATCTTGAAAGAACTTTACCACAGGTAAGGCGAGCTGAGTGGGAAAAACCGTCTCTGCTCCGTAGACCAGCTGAAAAGGCGAGGTGCCCAGGGATTTCTTCGTTGTCACTCAATCAGCCCATAGAGAAAATTTCAACTTTGAATCCTAGGCCCTTTTGTTGTCCTCCAATAATCTTTTGATGATCCTTATCAGGATTTTGTTGGAGGACTCTGCTAAACCATTTCCCTGGGGATAGTAGGGGGTAGAGTGAATTAGCAAGATCTGGAACTGGTCACAGAACTTAATTAGAGGATCAGATTTGAAAGAAGCAGCATTATCAGTGACGATCCTGCTGGGACATCCAAATCTAGCTATGATATCCTCCAGGAAGCTGATAATTACTTTTTGTGATGCACTTCTGGTGGGGGTAGCTTCTATCCACTTGGTGAAATAATCTTTTGCAGTCAAGATTCATCTGTGTTGGCCACTTGAGGGAGGATGGATTTCCCCGATGAATTCTAGGCCCCACTGTTGAAAAGGTGCTGAAGCCATTACAGGCTTCAGTGGTAGTTGTCTAAACTACTGCTTTCCTGAGAACTTTTGGCATTTGATGCAGCCCCTGGTTTATCTGCTAACATCAATGAATAAAGTGGGCCAGTAATACCCAGCCATGAGGATTTTGTGAGTTGTGGTCTTCTACAAATGATGCCCCCCATAAAGGCCTCTATGGAAATCAAACATAACTTTCTGGGTTTTTGGTGGGTTCAAACATCTCAATAGCACCCCTAGAGGGTCTCTCCAGTACAAGACTTGTCCAATGAGGCAATATCTGACCGCCTTGAGCTTTAAATCTCTTTCCTTACTTTTACCCATTCCATTCGGGGCCTTCAACTCCTGCAAAAAGTACAAAATGTTACGATACCAGGCACATTCTGCCAGTGATAAGCCGTCCTGAGAGCGTTGGCTGGGCAACTCAGCTTGTTGAGTTCCTGAGAAAGTATTGATGAAGCTAACCCCCAGGGATTCACAATTGGATTCAGCCAGTAGCTTGGCTAAACCTTGCCCCTTAACCAACTTGGTGGGCTTTATCTCCAAGTCAAATTCCAGGATTCTAGTGATCCATCTGCCTCTTATCCCATCTATATCGAGCTATACAAGGATGTCCATCATAGAAGCCAAAGGAACATATGCGGTTACCTTTGAGTGAAAGACATAGGCCTGTTTCTCCATGATTTCATACCTGATCTCTGCATATCTTAATGCCTTGTTGAAGAAGCCAATGGGTTGCTCTCACCCTTCCTCATTTTTCTGCAATAACACCGCTGCTACTGTATCGAAAGAAGCAAAAGAAAAAACTAGGAAGGGTTTGGAATAATCAGGACTAATCAGCACAAGTGCTTCAGTTAGTGCCCTTTTTATTTAGACAAAATATTCCCTGGGTTCAGCGGTCCATTTCACTTCGTTCCCCTTTCTGAGCATGGCTGTGAGGTGTTTCACCAATTCAGCAAAATTTGAGTCGAATCTCCTTAGAAAGTTAATCTTTCCTAAAAAGGCCTGGACTTCTTTTTTAGACCTGGGAAGTGACATGGTTTGAATTGCCTCCACTCTACTGGGATCAATTCTCACTCCTTCCGCTGATACTATATGGCCTAACAACTTTCCCTCCATCATAGAAAAAAAGGATTTCTTGGGATTTAGGGAAAGACCAAACGTCCGACACTTCGATAAAACTTTCCTTAAGTGATAGAAGTGCTCTTTATCAGACCTGGAGAAGACTGTGATGTCATCTAGGTAGATCACTACAAACTGGTCTTTCTCCCCGATGAAGGCTATATCCATGGCTCGCTGAAATGTTGCTCCTGAATTCATTAGTCCAAATGGAATTTTGGCATACATGAATGTGCCCCAAGGAGTGGTGAAGGCTGCCTTTTCCCTATCCTCGGGCATGACTGATATCTGATTATAGCCAGAAAACCCATCGATCATGGATATCCTGGATGCACTAGTTACCCTCTTCATTATGTGTTCCATCTTAGGTAGGGGGTAATTGTCTTTCTTTGAGCTCCTGTTCAGGTTCCCAAAATCGACATAAAGCCTGATTTCTCCACTTTTCTTCCTCACTGGGACCAAATTGGACACCCATTCGGAATATCTCAAGGGGATGATGATTTGGGCCTCTAACAACTTCTTCACTTCTTTCTCCATGACAGGCAACAACATGGGATTTATCTGTCTTAGCTTCTGCCTAAATGGCCTAGCCTCCTCCTTTAGTGGGATTTTGTGCTCAATGACAGATGTGTCATAAGTCTTGAGGTCTTCGTAGGTCCATTCAAACACATCAGCGAATTCCTTTAATAATTCAGTATATTCTGTCCTCTATAAATTGGTCAGGCTACTTGATAATTTGACAAACCTAGGCTCCTCCTGTGTGCCAATGGTTCATTCGGCTGTATCAACATCTTCATTTGAAACCTTACCCTTTACTACCACATCATTCCCATCGAATAGTCTTTCCAAAGGGACTAGTCCCCTCAGAATGTGATTGCTAGGCAGCTGAATAATCTGGTGATTAGAAATTTCATTGAAAAACACCTCAGGGTGAGGGTCACCTTCCGGGTCAGGATCCTGATCAATGTGCAATGCAGAAAAATCATCAACAAATTGGAGAAATTTTTCGATTTCCAGATCATCTTCGAATACCTTCCAATGCTTGACATTGTCCGGTACAGAGGGCCTATATTTTATTTCAACATCGTTTTTGACCATAGGGGGCAGGGGAACTTTGAGCAAACTAGCTGAGACAGCTAAAGAATCGGTTGAAGTATTTCCCCCCCTCGGAATGAAAGAAATGTTAAAAGCCAGGAATAAATTATCAATCAGGTCCCATACTTCATTTCTGTAATTCCTGAGCCGGGGATTATTAGCATGGTAAGCATTTCTGACTTGCTAGATAATCAACTCAGCATCTCCAAATATTGTTATCTCTTTAATTCCCATTTCCTTTGCAGCCCTCATACCCAGAACAAGAGATTCATACTCTGCCAAATTGTTGGTGGTTTCTAACTCTAGCTTGTATGACAAGGATATGGCCTCTTGACAAGGTGATATGAAAACCACTCCAGCACCAGCGCCTTCGCTAGAAGAAGCTCCATCAAAAAACATCTTCCAAACAGAGGGGGTTGGAGGGGGAATCAGATAATCAAGACTAGGCTACTTTCTGACTTGGAAAGGGTCTTCAGGAGCATCAGTGAGCTGCAATAAACTAGACCCCAAATCGGTGTCAAGTGCAAAGATGGGGTGATTGGTGGGGTTTGCTTCGTCACTAACAATGTAGGCCAACTAATATTCTCTATATAACCTCCTTTGTTCCCCTCCGAAGACTGGAATGGTGGCATATGTGAGATCCATCTGTAATGTTCCTCTAAGCTTTTTTATCCAAGATCTAGACAACAACATACCAAATTTGGGGGGGACGTCAGCTAACACAATATCCATGACCACACTCTTCATGGGCAGCTGAAACAAAGAAACCACCAGGTCTTTGATGACTCCTAGACACTGCACTCTTCTTGAATCGAAAGAGTACAAATCATGATAATTTTTTGTCACCTCCAATCCCAATTCTTCCATTACTATTTTGGGCATAAGGTTATGGGAAGCCCCTGAATCCATGAGGCAGTTATGCAGCACTTTATCATGTATGTTCAGGGATGTGTAGAAGGGAGGGGATGAATTGTCTATATATTCTACCATGGGCCCTAGGACAACTGTTGGCTTTTCATCTTGGATATTTATTGAGTCAGTGGAAGGCTGGGGGGCTCAGATTGTAGCAGCTTGGAGAGGGACCTTTTGAAATCTTCGTTTTTAACTAGTTCAGATAGGGGTACAAGAATTCTAATCTTCTGAATCTCATGTTCAAAATTGAAGGAGGGAATAGGCTTAGGAGCTTCCCTTACCTCGGTGATAGGTTCCTTGGCTGCTGGCGAAGCATTCTGAGTTTTCTTTTCTTTAGTAGTGGTTGTTGAAACTTTAGTAGGCCCTTCCGCTATGGGGGGCTGATCCTGGTTATCAGAATTCCCTTCTTTCTTTTTTGACCTGAGATTATATCTATTAGGAGTGTTGCTGGCGTTTTACCCTCTACTCAACTCATTGATTTGAGTGTTGATAAGGGATTCTTCATATGCAGATTGAGTCAAATGAGGAAATGGGGAAGTGTCCTCGATGCAGTGGATCTCGGGGTCGAGTTCATCCATCTCCTCCCCTTCCTCACGAGAAACTAGGTTGTTCTGGAGAGGGGTCTGAATCCTCTGATCATCTCTATCTCTGCTCCTTTGTTCCCTAGGAAAATCTTGTGGAACATTGTTATTAGGCTTCCCGAAACCTCTACTATTTGTATTTTGGGGGTTTATGTGGATGGGATTCCCTTCTAATTCCCACCTTTCCATCCTGGTAGAAAGTGATTTTAGCATTCTAGTTGTCTCATCTGTCTGAAGGGGCAGGGGAGAGGAACTAGATGGGGAAGCTTCAGGCCTCTGCCTAGATATGTTTCTACCAGTAATGTTCCTGAGTTGGTCAACAACCAATATGTTAGATTCTACTTCCACAGCTGCATCCTGCATGTGGGCCAGAGTAGTGGCTCTTATTTCCCTCAATAGGAGGCAGAAATCGGGATCAAAGGCGCTAGCATAAGTGATCTTTGTAGAGGCTTCGGAGGGTTTTATCTCAACAGGGATTTTATTGTACATTTTATTGAATCTCTTGGAGAAGTCGGAGACAGACTCCCCTTCTTTTGTCTTCAAAGACCCAAACTCTGTCATATAATACATGAATTCTTTTTAATCTCCCCACTGTCTCAAAAAGGCATTATCCAAAGCTTCGATCCCATCAATAGATCTAGGAGGCAGGGCCTTGAACCATTTTCTAGCCTCGCCTTGGAGGCTATGGACAAAAATCCTCATCCATACATCTGCGTGCATGATAACATTATCATCTGTAAAACTGTAAAAGGCTTCTAGGTGTTCTTCTACAGTTATGTCCCCCTTGCCTGTAAACTTAGGCAACTGCTTGAGGTAACCATCTGCTGGGAGGGCATTGAGAGGCTGAGGTAACACAAGTGGAGCATACCTAGCGGCTATAATAGCCTCCATTCTGTTCATAGGGGGATTTGCTCCTGCCATAGGGATATTATGTGGAGGAGAACTTGGAGGAGAAGGAGATCAAAAAGGGGATACTGGGGATGAACTTCTAAGGGGAGTGGGAAACAATAGGGGATTTAGGGAGAAGGCTAGCGAGCTTAAGCCATCGAATGTTTCTCTTTGTGCAGAAGTGGAAACAGTAACAAGAGGAGGAGTGGTAAAGCTAGGAGTGGGGAAATATTTTGTGGTCCTGGGTCTACGCCAAGGTAAAGCTTCAGGGGAGAGGGGAGTGACAAGGAATTCTCCCTCCGATCCCAGACCAAGGGGGGAAACCTCAACAAGAACACTCCCGAAATTCAGGAAACGAGAAACTTCAGAAAGTGGTCTGCTAAGAAACTGAGGAGGAGAAAATGGAGTTCCTACAGAAGGAGATGGAGGATTACCTGGTTCGACGGTGAAAGATTCTCCTTCAGAGGCCTTTCCTTTTCTGAGAACCACCTCCGGATCAGTTTTAGGTGTAGCTAGAGGCAGCTGTGGATGGGACCGCATGTGCCCGCCTCTGAAAGCCACAATTAACACGGCAGGTTCACCACAGTGAAATTGTCACAATGGTTTCATCAGGTGCATAGTAGAAATCTTCAAAGGCTCTGATACCTGATGCACCTTCAGAATCAGAGGCTCAATGTTGTTCAATCTCGGGGAAAATTTTCAACTTCGTCACTGGCAACGGCGCCAGACATGTTAGCATCGGAAGTCACTCCTGGATTGTAGCAGGAGCAGAGTCGGATGCCCATCAGTTTATGTCACGATTTGTTTATAAAAAGGGGTGATCGAATGGAATTTAACTCAAAACAATGTTGTTCTAACTCCGAAACTAGGCCAGGCATGCATGGGCAAGTGAGGTCTTAGATAAACTTCAGACAGTGATTTGTTGTAAGGGTGAGTAGGGGGAAGACTTGTATAAGAGAACTGCAAAGGTCTATCATAAACATAAGGTTTCTAACAGACTGTAGGAGAAAACATCTAAACGCAAGATGTTCTTACATTCAAACGTAGAAAAATTGGAGAATACAACAATGCAACAATAAATCCTTTATCGTAACATAATTGCAATAATTCATGTGAATCAGTCAATCATGAAATCCCTCGGTATGAGATGAAAACTAGATGGGATAAGAAAAATGTCTGTCATTAAACAAGAAATCTTACATACAGATGCATAACCAAAGAACTAGAGACGTCTACTAAAACTTTTCAGTCGAAATCTTCTCTCTACCATCGATGCCTTGAAAAATATCAAAACTAAGTATATGTACCCCTAAACATTTTCCCCATAGAGGCCTACTAGACTTTCAGGATGAGGAGTCTCTTCAATCAAATCTAGCGTGCACTCCTCTGTCATATGCCACCTTAATTCTGCATGGCCTGCGCCAGGGGGTAGCTGAGCCCTTAAATGTTGAATTAGTGTGTGCAGGCTTCCCTGGTAAGTCGAGGACTCAGCGTGGCTTCCATGGAAAGGACTAGTACAGAGGACCATATCGGGTAGACTTTCAGCCGAGACATCCATACCTTGCAATTAATGAGTGAGGTGAGGTTTCAACCACCCTCTCTCTTCTTCATTTGTTCCAAGCAGGTATCGGGATTTAGATCACGTCGAAACGACATTTGGAGAACCCAGTGCCCCCCTTCTGAAACTCAACTCGGTGCTTTTGGCCCCTTCTGCTCAGCCCTTTCTACTCCCTTAAGTGATCACGGGCCGTGACCCTACGCCTTTCTTCAAAGGTGATTTCAACGTTTCGGGGTTCGTGGATAGGGAGGAGTAGGTCTTTTCTCTTCAAAGTCGTGATGAGTGAAATGCTAGGAGGGACTAACAGTTGCCACGCATCCCCCACTGATCCGATGGTCCTGAAATAATTTGGTAATACTGTGGACCCGGGTCCGAGACGTCTTAGACGCTCGTGCTTCGGGGATATAAAAGAGCTTCTCCTCGTGCTTTGAAATCACGATGGGTGAAAAGGCGAAGAACCTAATCGCGCACCATGTGTTCCCCAGGGATGAATGGCTAAGATCACTCTCGGCGCTTTGGGACCCGTCTTGCCAAATGATAAACATTAGCACCCCTCCTCCAGGACTGCTCCTTTGTGACCAACGCCAAAACCATGGGCCCGATTCTGGGCGCTTTCAGTGCTTCAGGATTTGAGGTTTCAAGATGTGAAATGACGAGGAACGCTTACCCCTCGAACTCCCGAATGCCGACACGACACAGATGTGCGCCCTGTGTCCTTAAGATGAATGGCCGAGGTGGAATTTGTTATTTAAAAGGGAGCTACCTTCATTCCCAGTCTTGCTTGACGTGACTTGATGCTAGGACCGTGGGCTTGGCTCCAAAGGTGCCCTCAACATTTCGTCGATCGGCAATTTCAGCTGCAATGAATGGGAGGTCCCTTGTCTCCTGAAACACCGATTCCCGCAATGTTGACTGGCTGCCACCTATCTCAACTGGATCAGACGACCCAGATATATCTTGGACTGTGGGTGATACCTTTTGTGCTAAATCTCTGGCAACTTGGCAACCCCGAAATCCCGGTGATCATTGATCAACTTTGTATATGGATCTCGACTGCTGACAACAAAACTTCGCCCGCTCGCTTGACCTGTAACCGGAAAAGAGATTCTTTCGTGTTGTGCTTGGGCGCTTCCTGTGCAACTTGTAGACCTGGGTACTTTTGTGCCCAAAAAAAAAATTGTTGCTAACAAGTTGGATGACTTGAGGTAACCTAGAGAACCTTTGTAGAAAGGTAGTTCATTGGGCACATTTTCATTATGAGATATTTGTGTTGTGCATCACCAAGAACAATAGTTGAGTCGAGATGGGTATTTGGATGAGTGGGTTGACTGTAGCCTTTCTATGAGGTATCTCTTCACAAATTTATGACAGTTATTTAGAAACAATATGGATTAGAAGTCAGGCAGTCTATTTACAATGCCTTGAGGTTGAGGAAATCAAGGTGTGGAGATGGCAGTACATTGTGGATGAGTTTGACCAGTTGCATGAGAAGTTTGGGACTTCTAAAATGGATGGATGGACTTAAAATTGTGTTGAAATGAAAGTGATATGCAATTATTTTAGCTACAAACAATAATTAAGGGGCGTTGATGCAAAGATTCGATATCTTGGGAAAGTGTAGGTCCACAAAAAAAAAACTTAGAACATGGTTGTAGCCAAGGATGCCATTAGGAAAGGCATGGTTGGTTTTGTGTTCTTCCATTTCCTAAGTGTTTAAGTGAATTGTTTGAAGGGATGTACGATGACTTGGTGATCAAAGTGTAATCCATTTCCACTATGAAAACTGACAAAGCTGGGAGTGGCTCAAGTGGTGTAGATCCGAAGAAGTCATGTAGCGGGTTGGAGCGCTTGATTTGGGAGAATGTGTGGAGAGATTTGGGTGACCTACCTAGAAAATTCTAGTGGGACTTGGGGATATTTGGATGCAACCATGGAGTTGGCTTGAGGAATTTGCCTAACCCTTTGATAAGGTGCATTGATAGGTCACTACGGTGAAATAGGTAGTGAGGGATAGATGTGTCAAGTTTGAGAGGATGGATGATGTACCTTAGCTTGTTTCTTCCTTAGCTATATTTTTTGAGTCATGAAGTGACTCGAAAAGTCGCGAAAACAATGCCATAGTTTGGACATTTACAAGAGGTGCAAGAAAGTTTTTTTCTAGGAGATGGATGGAGTCAACAAAGAAGTCAACCAAGAATTCTTGGCAGTGAACTTGAATGGGAAAAATGCAGACCAAGTGACTTGGGTGGTGTTGGATCACCTTTTGTATGGGACAATGCATGAGGCATAGAACACCTTGGTGACTTGCGAATGATTTTTCGATCACTCAGAATTTTGGAGTGGGTTGTTGGTTGAGGTTAACATAAGTATTGATTTGAACATGAAAACTATACAAATGCCAACTCATTTTCTAGAAGATTCCCTTCTAGAACCCTCGATACTTCTTCTCTTTTCCAATCTTAAAAACAAGTTCGCACCCTGTGTATAGAGTAACCTGCGATAATTTCTCACCCTAGATGAAGGTGGCTTGCGAGAATGGGTCATTCTCGCACCCTAGGTCATATGCAGCCTGCGAACTCACTTTGAAAATATGTTTTCTGGAAGGAGATAAATGCCACTTTTCTCAGGAGAAAGTTCTTGTTGGGAACCTGAGTACACTATTGTTAATACATCACCAAGATGACCAAAATCATTTGTAACATAATTCCCCCCAAAGTATGAGGCCAAAATCAGTGAGAGCTGAAATACTTTGTAAACTGCGTGTATGTGTCGGAAACCAGGAGCGCACCTAATCAGAAACCTGCAAACAACCAAACATCTGTAGAATATCATACTAGTTCTGAGGTAGGCATTCCCATACTCAGATCATAGATAGATGACATCATAAACATAGGTCATGACCACCAATCATACACCGTGGATCCATGCCGTCACAATATCGCATAGCCACCAAGAATACACTGTGGATCCATGCAAGAAGATTCAAATTAAGACGACATAGCCACGAGACATACAAAGTGGATCTATGTGTCAACAAATTATACATATTCCATCGCAACCTGGATCAAAGAGATGAGACCCAGGGTCTTCAATCCCGTCACCTGAAAGTACGAATCTAACCATGTGATTACATGTGCTGAAGTTGAACATGGTAGAAAACCACTTGATTACCAATCATTAATGAAACCGTTAACAAGTGCGAGGGAAATCACCATTAATGTCAATGACTCCCAAGGTACACTAGTACAACCCACCAAACGTGAATAAATGAGTTGAGGTTGAACATTCGATGAAATCTCCTGATCAGGGGTCAATGATGAAAACCCACTGTCGAAAGCGAGGAAACCTTCCATTGAGGCATGCAAGTTCCAAGGTATCAAATAATTTCTAAGTCTTGTTTCCGGATAGTGAGCTGGAGTCGATGGAACAAAACTCGTCGCAGGAGGGCCTTGATGTATCCCCCATCAATGACAGGAAATGAGTAACAAACTTTGAAGGTGAAATAGAGCATGATATAGGTTGAACTGGACACAGGGAAGGCCAACACGGAGAGAATGGACAACTGCAGATGGTTGACTCAATAGAAGTTTCAGATGAACTTCTCTTGAACATATGAATGACACGACCAATGATTTGGCAGCACTAACTCAGAGATGACTCAGGATATGACCTTGTAGAAAGTCGAATGAGAGACAAATGGATTTCCCAAACCGGTTTCAGATAATGAATAGGGGGGTTTCATGTTCAAGAGCGACACTTACTGCCAATAATATGAATACAAAAACATATCCCTTTCCCAAAATTTTCCCCCACCATTTCCGACGAGTACCTCTTTATTTTTACGCAAGCTTGAGGAGGATAACATATGCTTATTGATGTAAGATTATCCTTCGGATGAGTCCCTCGGAATATGTTTAATGAACCCTAGGAAGGAGTGGTTCGATCCCATTACGGGTCTTTCGATGTTTGTTTAACGAGTCCAAAGATAGAAAACTCGAAGGTTTTTCATGATTATAAAGTCTAGAAAAACACTCAAAAGAGAACTCTCTCAATTCCTTTTTCATAAAATAGTCTGATGAGACCGAAAAAGAGATAAATTACCACCCAGCAGATGCTTTCTTCAAATACTTTAACGAGTGTGAAAATAGCAAGATCGCTCGGCAATCTTTTCATGTTTAGAGAGTTGGGAAAGAGCTTAAAGAGGACTCCAGGGGGTTCCTTTTTCGTATAACCTTGTTGAGCCCGAAAAAGTGATAAAAGTGTGTTCGATTACATTCTCATGTATTTTCAAGCATGAGAATGAACAAAGACCAAGCTCGAGGTTTTGTCTAAAAAACATAAAAAACAACTTAAACATGCGATGAAAAAGAGAAAAATATTTGTATCCTTGCATATGGACGTCGAAGTCATCATGTCTACAAAAATTCGCACTCATAGGGGTATTAGACATTAGGTTTGATAAATAAAACAATTATAAAAACCAACAAAAATGGTAAAAATTAAATATAAGTGGGTAAAAGTTCTTTTACCATAGTCATTGTAACTTTGCCAAGATTTTAGCCCAAAACCCCTCTTTTACCCTTGAATTTCGGTGCTTGATTACGGAAGGTACGAACAACCATTTGGCAAACTGTCTCTGGTAGTGAGGTAAGCTCCTTGTCTTCTATCTTTTCATGGTTCAATTTTTGTTTTCATTGGTAAATTTCAAGTTTTTGAGCTTGTTTTAGGGCTAAAATTTGTGCTCAAGCATTCTCACAGGCTAGCTACACGGGACCTGCGAGAATGCATGATTGTCGCAAGTGGCCCCAAAGGCACCTGCGAGAACCTCACACTGTGCCAAAGGGTCACCTGCGAGAACTGCAAAATTAAAATTTTATTTGATGTTTGCTCAATGAAAAATGTACCAAGGGTTGAAGAGAGTTGTTGACCTTCTTCTTATGGTTCTTATGCAGGCATTTGGTTGTCACCATGGTTCTAGAATGGCGTGAAAGAGAGCATGAAGAAGATGATTCTATTGTCGAGAATAACCTGGGCACCGTTGCTTCTTTGTGAGACTGCGGTCTCCTGAAATTCTTTCGAATCCCGGGTATGAGGGCCCAAGTCAGGGTGTTGGAGTACCTCGTTCATATGTGGGACATGGACCAACAAGTATTCCAAGTAGGGGTCCACACATTGTCCTTGGATATCGAGGACATTTATTTCCTGAAAAGACTGTCATGGCATGGGTACCATGCTAGCTTGACTGGTAGCTGAGGTGGTGGGATTCCTATGAGTGAATATTGTCGTCAGTACTATTTTCCAAAGGCAGAAAGAAGCAAAGAAAAAGTGGCCATTTGGGGGGTCCAAGATTTGACCCTTCACCCTATTTTGTTCACCATTTCTCATATGGTTGGGAGCGCTGCTCCACACATGGCTCTCCAGAGATACTTTTAGTACACCATAGAGTGTATTGAGCCTCAGGTATTTAACTGGTTAGATGCAGTCCTTCGTAGCGTGAAGAGGCAGTTGACTAAATGTAGGAGAGGCGACCTGAAGCAATTCGGGTACGGGTCACTATTGGTGTCCTTATTTCTTGAGAGGGTTCCCTTGCTGAGGTTGCAGGTTGAGTGGGGTTTACAAACTCTGGAGGATCCGAGGATGCTGAGGTGGTGTAACCTCATGGCCCAACATGTAGCTGGACCAATCATCAAATACAATGATTCCTTCTTTGACTGGTTGCAACCACAGATGTTGATGGTCGATGATTATGCCTATGCCAGGTTGGACTTCCGGGGGGATCCGGACTTGGCCCTACCCGAGGATTCTCAGTGGGGAGATCTAGGTAAGAAGTACACATTTTCACTTTTTAAATGTTTTTTGTGAGTTTTATCATATGCAAATGTTTTTATGTTTGTCCAAGGTCTAATTACAAAAATTCTTTTTTGATGACATAGACATGGGGCCTTATTGACCTCTGGGTACTTCTCCTATTCAGCGACGAGGAGAGGTGGCTCCAGTGCCACGATGGGACGCTAAATATTATGAGGCAGTGGAACAAAACTTAGAGGGTTTGACTGCAGACATTCCGAACATGCCTCTTGGAAAGGTCCCGCGACGTTATCAGCGTCATACGGTGGGCATGTCAAAGTCTATTGGTCGACTGTTTCGTAGGGTTTCCCGGGTAGTCGTGTGTTACCATGAACGTCATCCATGACATTACTTTGTAGAAGCTATGAGCTTCAGATTTTGAATTTTGGTCCTTGGACAAAACTTTTTTGTAAAAAACTTTTTAACCGTTATATATACATACGGCTTCTACCAGCTTATCTTGTGTTGTGTGATACTTGTGATGTGATTGATTTATAAATGACCCAAATGTCTATCTAATACATAGTTAGCTAATGCATCATTTAATGTATTTAGACATCTAGGAATATGTTGATACTCAATATAATCAAAATGACATTCCAAGAGGCGAATTCACAAATATACCCGTAATAAAGTAGGACTTTGAATAGCATAGACATTACTTAACTGTAGTACTACTAGCTGCGAATCGAGTCGCACAACCAAGTGACGGATACCAAGCGAGATAGCATCAATCAACAACTCCATAATGGCACTATACTCTACAATATTGTTGGTCGCACGGCCGAGGCACACACCTTGTAGAGTGATAAGTTCGTTTGTAGGGGCGTAAATTGCCCACGCAGTAGAAGCAAGGTTCTGAGTACTACGGCTAGCGCCATCATCGAAGCCAATGTGGGGTAGCGAAGACTCCAACATCTGGAAACCAAACACAATGTAACATAAGGGCAGAGACCAGATAATGAAAAAAAAACATACTACAGTAACACACAAGAAGTATGATACAATAAAATACAAGTACTTGTGCACAAGTGATCTTATGCATACTACTTCTTTAAGTACAACCCATTTTTGGGTTCACTCAAAGGGATACCATCGTAATCTACTAAATCGTAAGCTCCTTTTTCCAAAACTCGTCTAACGATATAAGGACCTCGCCACATGGCTTTGAATTTTCCAGCTCCTAGCATATCTCGATCTTGTTCGTAGAGGAGAACTAGATCTCCTTCGGAGAAAATGTGAGGCTTGACATGTTTGTCGTATTGGGCCTTGACACTTTTCTTCTGGGCTTCTATGACTAGGGTAGCATTGCGTCGAGTTTCGTCTAATCGCATGAGATACAACAGACGTTCTTCCTCTGCAAAAGTGTTTGGTAAGAGTTCGACGGCTAGTTTTAAGGAGGGTATCTCACATTTAATCGGGAGGATGGATTCTAGACCATAGACTAACCGGAAAGGTGTAAACCCAGTAGCGGACTTAACGGACGTCTGGTAAGCCCACAATGCTGAAAACAACATTGTGTGCCAACTTGTTTTGTGAATCCCTATCATTCATCGAAGCATGGTTATGAGAACTTTATTAATCGCTTCAACTTGGTCGTTGTCTTGTGGGTAATAGGGCGTTGAGGTTTCATGGTGAAGACCCAAATTTTCAATGAGTTCGGACATCATGAAGTTTCTAAAGTGGCTACCGTGATTAGTGACGATAGCCTGAGGAACACCAAAATGAGCTATGATGTGATTGAAAATGAATAATGCTACGGTCTTTCTTGTATTGTCAAATGTCGGCATCGCCTCAGCCCATTTCATAAAATAATCTAGGGCTACAATAATGTATCCATGCCCCCCGACCGAGTGGGGGTGACATGTCATAAAATCGATACCCCATTTCATAAAGGGACCAATGGAGACCACAGGGTGAAGAGGAGCAGTATGTGATCGTATCTTATGATTATAGGTTTGGCAAGCATGGCATTTTTGGACGGAGATTATGCAATCGTTAAATAAAGAAGGGAAAAAATACCCTGCTCGTAAGATCTTCTGGGTAGTAGCATACCCAGACATATGACCACCACAGTCTCCAGAATGGCATTCATTTAAGGCTTTCTCGTCTTCATCCAAAAACTGAGTCAATCCCACGACGATAAAGAGTATCCCCAAGGATAATATATTGACGGGCTTGGTAGCTTATTCGACGTCGGTCAGTACTGGACAAATTAGGCCAGAAAGTCTGAGTTTGGAGATATGTGATGATATCTCCATACCAAAGATCATCGGAACTAATTAGGAAAAGGGATTCATCAGGTAATGAATCGGCTGCTACATTTTCCTTTTTACAGTAGGGAAAGTCTCATATCAACTCGGAAAACACTAAGGACTTCTTGGACATAGCTCGTTCGAATTCCAAGTCAAACTCCTGGAGTATCACGATCCATTTGGAGTATTTTCCCCCTAGCAATTGACGTGTGAGAATGTGTTGCATAGGGTTGCAATTAGAAATTACTGTATTCTTGCAAGAGAGGATATAGTGCCAGAAATGTTGAACTGCTTGGACGGCTGCCAAGGCCAGTTTTTCAACATGTAAATACTTGGTTTCGTTAGGTGTTAGACTTTGAATCAAGTAATAGATAACATGAGAATCATGAGAATCATCCTCTTGGATGAGAACCATAGCAATGGTGTAATCCAAGGCTGCGAGGTAGAGGAAATAATCGCGACTCGAGGGGGAAGAGAAGCGGAGCACATGTTAGGGATAGTTTCAAAGCTTCAAAGGCTTTGTTTGCAATGCTATCCCATACGAACTCAGACCCATTTTTGAGTAGTCGCGTAAATCCAAGAGTTATCTCGGCATAGTTCAGGATGAAATGACGAAGAAAGTTTGCTTTCCCTTGCAAACTTTGTAACTGGCGAAGTGTAGAAGGAGGAGGGAGATTGAGAATCGCCTCAACCTTTAAAGGATCTACCTTGATCCCTTGACATGAAACAATAAAGCCTTGAAGTCAACCAGATTCTACGCAGAAAACGCATTTGTGAGGATTGAAGCATATATGGTAAAACCGACAGCGGAGAAAAATGGCTCAGAGGTGGATTGGATGATCGACCCGGTGCATGGAATGAATGGGTAAGTAATCAATATATGGCTGCATGATGTGCTTGATATCATGGAAGGCATAATACATAACGCGCTGAAATGTTGTGCCAGCGTTCTTTAGACTGAAAGGAAGTTTCAGATAGGCGAAAGTGCCCCAAGGACAAATGAAAGTGGTTTTGTGTTGATCCTCGGGAACAATATTGATTTTATTATATCTGGAGAAGCCATCCATCAGAGAAAAGATTTTTCTTACGGTGCAATCGTTGACAATCTGATCGACGAAGGGGGTAGGAAAGTTGTCTTTAGGACAAGCTTTGTTAATATCCCTATAATCAACGCATACGCAGATTGTGCCTTGTTTCTTGTCGATCGGGACAAGATTGGAAACCCAATCAGTGAGGGCCACTAGGTAAACAAATCCGGCTTTGAGAAGTTTCTCGACTTCAAGCTCAATAGAAGTCACTTTACATGGGTGAACTGGACGAAGGTGTTGCTGGACGGGTTTAGCATCTAGGTATGTCTTAATCTCATGTATCACAATGTTGGGGTCGATACCTGGCATTTCTTCATAGCTCCAGGCGAAGACGTCACGAAACTATTTGAAAAGTGACTTGTAGGTGATGATTTCATCAGGGGAACACGAAGCTCTGATATGCACATTTTTTACAATTCCAAGTTTGATGGATATGTCAAGGGGAATAGTGGGCAAGATATTGCTTAAGTTCCCTTCAGAAAACACATTGTGTGTGGACTCGGGAACGGTTGAAATGACGACAACGGTTGACGAGGTTGAGATCCATTGGTAGCTCTCGATGGTGTGTTGTTCCAGGAAGAGGATGGAACGGTGATGGCCATCATTCCAGGGGGTGTCTTCCATGACAGACATAATCATCTCGTCCATGGGAAAAATGACGCGGAAAGGATCTAGAGATAAATCACCAAGAGAGGGGGTAGAAGGGGTTTCCAATTGAATGGCTTGATAGGAAGATTTGACCGGACTTAAAGGCATTTCGTCGTCGTAACGAAGATGATCGTCGGGGTCGGGTACCATCCATGGGTCGTGAGACGCAGGGGTTCCATGAATCGAGGTGGAGATCATGTTGATTGAAGTGACAGATGAGTGTGGAACATCGGGTGGTGGAATGGGGAAGGTACCTATCAACAAAGAGTCTTTGAGAAGACCTACACCAACATTCTCATAACCCGGTGGAGTTTTGGCGATGAACGGTATGTTGCTAGTACATGTATCCGAGTTAAAGAAGGCTAATTGGTCGACGGTAATTACCTTTCCTTGATGTGGGAAGCATATAACATGAAAAAGAGTCGATACAACTGCATGCATGGAATCGATCTAGCTACGGCCAAGAAGAAGATTGCAATCGAGAGGAGCGTCAAAGACTTCCACTTCGACTTGGACCGTTTTGCCTTCTAGCGTGATTGGAAACGAAGGAAGGACACCGTAAGGCTTAAAACCAGAGCCATTGAAAGATTTGAGTGTGTTATGGGATTCAGTCAAAGAGGGAGAGCCAATGGCTTTCCAGCAGGTAACAAACATGACACACGTCAAGGCACCCTCGTCGATAACGGTTCTACAAATGTTTTTGTCGGAGACAATCACTTGGATTTGGAATGCGGGTTGAGGGGGTAACCTTGGAATGTGATCTTCCAAGTCAAAAATTATTAAATTCGTGTTCGTCGGGTCGATTCCACCGATAGCTTTCAATAGTGCCTTCCGTTGTGTGGGACAACTTTGAAGGAATTCAAGGGCTGACATCGCAGAAGATGCTTGGGCCAGAACTTCAACAATGTTGTAGTTCTGGGCAACACAAGCATTAGGATTGAAAGCCGATTTTCGAATGATGGCCTTTGGAGGGGGGCGAAGAACTGTGTCAAGGCTCGGTCATTTGAGATGAAGAGGATCGTTGGTAAGTGGAGTCGTGGGAGATGGTTGGACCAATGAAGGAGGTATAACATCAACCTTCTCCTTAGAGGGAGAATAATCTTTGGCTTGAGTGGTAAGTGCGATGTCATTCTTCTTTGAATCGCCAGTACACATTAATACATAGGATGTAGTGGAAGGGGAAGGTTGGTCATGAATGACCAATTGGGCCTGTTGTTGAGAGGGGAAGGGTTGGGGAAAAACGACCGGAGTGGGTGGTTTCGAGGCCCCTTGAAGGAACTTAGTAACCTCGGTGCATCATGGACAATCCTTTATGTAGTGATCATCACCACAGATAAGACAAGGGTATCGAGATTTGCGCTTATCCCTATCATCAACAGGTGGAGTTTTGGTTTTCTCTACTTGCGAAGTATTTTTGTCCTCCTTATTCTTACCCATTCCCTTTCTGGATTTTTTTTTACTGACTGGGGTAGATTGAACCGCACTTACCTCAGAAGTCTTATCGGTGGGAGGAGTAGGAGACAGAGCATTTTGAACATTAGAAGAAATGGGTTTGGGGTTGTTGCTTGAGGCAGAATTTGGTTGGGCATGGAAAGTGCCAATCACACCGTCGGCTGTATGAGAAGCAGTTGGAGTAGTTGAAGTGGCAGAAGTGGAAGGACGAGGTGCATCAGGGAGTAATTCATAAAGAGTACCTGTTTGTGAGTAAACGAGGTGAAGGTATTAAGCATGACTTATGGCCTATTCTTCTGTGACAACTCCACCCATGGCAATGTCATGACCGATGTCATTCATGAATAATTTGGTGAACCACTCGGTCAACGACTGATTGGGAAGTTCGAGTTTGATGAGACGTTGTCTCCGTCGGCACTCATGAATGTGATTGGATATATGAGTGGCTTTGTTTTGTTTGAAATAACTCAAAATCTCGGTCCCCGTTTCATAACGGATCGGTAACTGGTAGTGGGTGAGGAAATCCATAGCTAGGGTGTTGAAGTTGGCGAAGAAACCTCGTGGTAATTCTATATACCACTTCATAGCATAACCTGTGAGAGTTCTTTGAAAAAGAGGTAAATGAATAGAGTCATCCATCAAGGAGTTGGATGAGCACCAGAGGTGAAAAGTCATCACGTGATTGTTTGGGTCCTCTCCCACTTTGCCATCGAATTTAGGGATGTCAGATGGTAGCTTGGCTAGTATAGCAGGCCATTGGGGAGAGTGACAGATTGGATCGTTTAAAATCCTCGACAGATCCGGGAGGTCCAAAGTGGCCAAAAAGGGTAACTGTCTATTCACATACGGGTACTGGTGGCTTTGGGGAGGGAGTCCCATTGGCAAACTAGTGGGACCATAAGAAGTCTGCATATAATGTGAAGACCCAGGCAGATTCGGTGGTTGTTGTGGAGGAAAGTATCTCATGGGATTGTATCCTTGAACAGGGGCGTGAGTTTGAGCATTCGAGCCCCAAATAGGATTGGACGTACCTAGATATGGTTGGCCTATACTAGGGTGTATAACATATGTAGCTGGAGGCTGTTGCCTCCCAATCAATGGAGGATTATGCTGTATCAAATGGTTTCAATACTAGGCCAAGGATGGAGGTATGTTTTGTCCATAGGGTGGGGTTGGTGGGTGTTGTGCTCCAATTGAAGATTGTGTTCCGATTGGGATTTTTGTTCCAATAGGAATTTTCCCTACAATGGGGGGGTTGAGTCCAACCTCCTTGGTGAAATTGTCCACCAACAGGAATCTGGTAATTTGGTGTGAATGACAGGATGGTGCCACCGATAGAGGATGGAAAAAGTCCTCCGAAAGGGGGTTGAGGAAGTGTCGGAATGAAGCTGAAAGGAGAGTGCCCAGAAGAAGAGGGACCACCAAGAGTTCTGGATGGGGTTTGCGTAGGAGTGGGAATAGAAGCATTCAATGCACGGTATTCGGGTGTAAGTGTCAGGGTGACACTGGGCGAGAGCGGTGTGCCAATGGAGGCTTGACTAGCCGCTGTAATCCCAGTGTGAATACTCATAGTATCTGTGTAATGGACCATTTGTAAAGGGAGGGTCAGGATGTGGTCATCTCGTGGAGCTTCTGTACCAGGAAAATAATAAGCAGTAGTAAAAGGTATTGCGTCTGGGTCAGAGGTTTTGGGGAACACAGGTGAGATGGTGATATCAACGCCTGCTCCTGAACCAAAGAGATCCTGTCTAAAAATCCCAGTAGTCCAAAAAGGATCTTGGCCCTCAGGTCCTGGAAAAGGTCCAGTCGGTGATCTAGAAGACAAAAAAACTAAGTCTCCGGAAGAATTCACTCGCATAATATGTCTCTCAGAATCGGGGTGAAGTCAAAAGTCCTCTCGAGAATTGGTAATTCAGAACTATTCTAGAGAGTTAGTTCTTTCCACTTGTGGAGTGGTGACATCTTGGACTTCACTCTGTTGAGGAGAGCCCTCTAGTGAGCTTGTAGGCAAGGGTTGAGAACCTTCCATATTTTTTGGGGCTAAGCCCTGCATTCTATGTGAACGACGTGGAGGGTCTATTGTGAATGAGTTACAAACTTACAAAGAAAATCTTGTGGTCAACTTGGGTAAACAAATAGCATGCGCTAGTAAAAAATCTAGGAAACAACACCAAACAAACAAGACCTTCTAATTCCGAAGTTACTAGTTGGTTATGAAATCCAACGTCGCAACAATGAGACGAGAAGGGGCTGGGCTAGGGTGGAAAAGTTATGTTGACGACCTGCTTAACGAACTTACACCTTGGTGCAAGCTCCCACACATATTCATGGGTATACCCTCCAAGGATCCCAAGTGAGTTTGGCCAACGTCAATTCCAGGTACCGTGAAGACTTTCCACTTCACAGTTACCTTGTGTAAGATCCTAAGAAGATAGGCCACTAAGGTTACCACCGACAACAATAAATCCTGGGGGAACAGTCAACAGTCCAATCCACACACAAGGGAAGGGTATCTAGCCCGAAATCAACTCGAGAGGCTTCCATTCATCATTGTGGGTATACCTCCAAGTGACCCCCGTAATATGTGCAATCTCTACACCGATATCAACAAAGAAGGGTGAGTAACTCTGTTAATATCAATGCGACCTCGGGTTTGACCCTTGTGTGAGAAGGGCTTCCCAGGACAAAATGTTGTAAATAGAATTTGACACTCCTTAACACAAGATGCTATTGTGTGTTTTGTGCTTTGGAGAGTGTATCTATCTGCCTATTCCAAATCTCTAGCCTAGCTAATTGTTGGTGTAATAGAGTCCTAGAAAAGAGTTACTAGTTAAATTCTAAAATTGTGCAATATTATTAAGGATTGTTGTTACTCAAAGGAAACGGAGATGAAACCGATGTTGTGTGAGACTATGACCCAGCAATGCATAGATAGGAATGAAAGATATCAATTTGCGTTCAATGAATCCTATGTACAGAAGGGAAAGAGAAGTTTTTCGGAACAATCTTGAACTATGATATGCAATTTCCTTTAAAATGCAATATCAATGAATCAAGTGACAATGGCAATTCTCTATGTGTTCTATTTCAACAATTGATTTCCAATATTTTCAAAATGAAATGCTTTTAAAAAGAAAATTTTTTTTACTTTTCAAAAAGAACCACCATGGTGGTGAAACTAAGGAAAACCAATAACTAACGAAAAACAAATAAACAAAACCCAAACCAATCTTTCAATGAAGACAAAAATGACAAGTAGACAAGACTAGTCTTTTCCACTACATGAGAACAATGATTTTCCAAGTAATGACCAAATGAGAAAGACAAACAATCCCAACTTTCAAACCAATCACCGGCTCCTAACCAAACAAGTTCTCATATTCCAGGATCAGAGATTATATCCTTGCTAAGAAAAGTCAAGAGATGAGAGTTGATAAAAATATGGACAAGAAGAGCCTTTGATTTCTGAAGACTGATCATGCACAAAATCCGAAGTCAAGAAAAAATCAACTAGTGGCCCAAGAAGTTATTTTTATACACACATACAGATCTGGGCATCTGAGCATACAAAAACCTTAATTCCAAAAATTTTTAAAATGGGTTCGCAGGCTATCAGTAATGTACAGTGGGAGAATGGATCATTCTCGCAGGCTGGCCACAAGAAGAGTGCGAGAATCTCGCACTGGACTGAAAGGCAGAGTGCGAACTCAAGGGTTTCTCGTAGGCCATTGAGGGGTTCAGTGCGAGAAGGCCTGAAACTAGGAAAAATTTTGGAAAAAGACAAAACTTTTGAAGGGACTCCTGGACCTAGAGAGTCTGTCAGGGTGTCCTGAAGACTCAGAGATTGATAGAAATGAAGAAAAGTAAGGCAAGAGCAAATGGCCAAGGAAAAACACCAAAAACCACTAAAAAATGAGTTGCATCCCCAGTGGAGTAGCCAATTTTGTTATCGGACTAATTGGTAGGTGCGAACACTAATAGATCTCCTTATATCCACCTGGATCTAGAACAAAATAGGATAGGACATGACTCTTTCCCTAAGTTACGACCATTGAATTAGCTAGTAAGGAGGAACAAGTGACATACTTTTGTATCGCTTCCTTAAGTCTCTGTTGCCCCCGCTTCACTCCGGTGCTCTCGTGAGGTCAATACCAAGACAACACAAACCAACCAAAGTGAAGATAACAAAATTTATTCAATCGTCAACTTATGCATATGATCAAGGAATTACACAATAAAGTAAGAATGACTTTATGGGAAAAGGACATGTCGTTGTATCATATTAATTGAAAGTAGAAGATATAACCTGATCGCCTTGATGTTGCAAGATTCCTTTCGATGGTTCTTGGTTCCAACACACACACATGTTCTGTACTTGCATGAAGAAGATCCAATTCCTCTTGATAGACCTACTAGAGTCTCCAAGCTTCTGTTCAAGCAGGGTTCTTCACACAATTCCTTCATCAATTCTTCAATTAATCTTGCTTAACCTTTTCCATGAGAATCCTTTCAATATATAGGAGAGGGTGAGATGGTTACATGGATGAGAATGATCCCACCAAATCAAAGAAGCCAGTAAAATGACAACCATATGAATGCCAACTCATTTTCTAGAAGATTCCCTTCTAGAACCCTTGAGACTTCTTCTCTTTTCCAAGCTTAAAAACAAGTTTGCACCCTATGTATAGAGCAACCTGTGAGAAGTTCACACCCTAGATGAAGGTGGCCTACAAGAATGGGTCATTCTCGCACCCTAGGCCATATGAAGCCTGCGAACTCACTTTGAAAATATGTTTTATGGAAGGAGATAAATGCCACTTTTCTGAAGAGAAAGTTCTTGTTGGGAACCTGAGTACACTATTGTTAATACATCACCAAGATGACCAAAATCAAGTGTAACAATAGGAGATATGGAAAGTGTCGATGTTCAAGGTCCGTGAAGACAAGGACCATCGATCTCTTAATTGATGAGCTAATCTCCACTCTCTAATCCTTTAGGATGCTAAAACGCCAAGAAATCTCGGACAGTGAAATGTCACGCTATGAATGGCCCACGTATCATGATGTGGGAGGGACACGTGTCACACATTGGTGGCGCCATGTGTCATATCAATTTGGAATATTTGGACGAAGGTCAAGGTGGAAAATTAGTGCCACATGTTGAGTGGTACAAGTTCCACATGTCATGCCCGGTGACATGACCAGATAGGGCTACATGCCCCAATATGCCAACTAAATCTTGATCTTGGTTGTCAGGAGGTTCTGAGGAGTAGGATTTAACAATAAGAAAATACTCGATGACCGAAAGATCCTAGGTGACGTCATATGATGTCAATGAACAAATAAGGAATGAACAAAGGTCAACATCATGTTGGGAGAACTTCGAGTACAGTGACATACCATGCCATTCCACATGGGAGATCCACATGTCACGTGGTGATTGTGCCACATGTCAAGATGAAATTAGCATAATGGGAAGGTGGTACATGGGGAAATGACTGCCACGTTTCATGAGGTGATGGTGCCTACATGTCCTGTCACCATTAAGACATGTGGAAATATAGAACATGGCCACTAGTGTAAGGTGTCAACTCATTCTGAATTGGGTTTTTTGGGAATTTGCAAAACATAAAAAGGGTCAACATCCCAATGGTCAATATCTCGAGAGCCTGAGGGCTAGTTTCCTAAGATGGATTCAAACGATGCCACAATCCCTATGTGCGAGGGATAGGTGTCAAGGCCTGGTTAAGTCAGGTCTCGGGGAAATTTTGTAGTAAGCGCTAAGCGCTTGGAGGGCTAGGGCCCAATAGAATAGGTGGCAAGTGTCATTCCTGTAGCCACATCTACACTAAGGGTTGGTGTGTTCTAACATGTCAGTGTCACATCAAATGGGCATGATGACATGGATGGAATGTGGTAGTATGGAGCCATTTATCCAATAAAGGACAAGAAACTTCAAAGGGCCATAACATTTGATTTGGAGCTCTGTTTTGAGAAAAATTACTGTCATTGGAAAGCTATCAACGAGAAGAAGACAATGGTGTCCTTTTTAAATGGATTTTAAGAGGTTTAGGAAAAAAAAAATTTAATACCCCATCCCTTAAAAGCGTACTTAGGGGGTTGGGTTCCTAAAAAAGTGGTATCGGAGCATGGTTCAAACACTAGGCATGGATGGACCAAAGATCAGTCTCAGGGATGATATATTAAGGATAGAGATGATAATTTTTAAAAGAGTTCTCTATGTTTAAAATCTTGCTTAATATCTTCCCAATTTCCTTGAGAAGAAGGACAACATATTAAAACAATACTTTGGAAATTCTGGCTAAATTTCATTAGAGGAATTATGTTGTTTCTTTGTCAAACTAATAACTACTCTTACAAGAGTAGGGATGTGTTGGTAGGAATTAATGGTAAGAACTGAATGTAAAGGGAATAAATGAAAAAATCTTGTTATAGGAACTACATGAATCTAGAAAATGAATGGAATGGTGGTTGTAATGTTGTCTGTAAGTATGGGATGAAGGAGCCCTAATAATTATAATAGTTGTTTATTAAGTTCTAATACCCTTATGGAGAATTCCTTGTCGTTAAATGAACTTGAGTAAAGATTGACAGAACCCTTGGCAGTAATAAATTTCTTCTTTAATAAAGGACTAAACCTTGTATGTATAACTCCTCATGTTTAGAGGACTGAGGGGAAAATTTGTAAGGTCATCTACTTGACCTGTAATAGCAAAGAAGAAGGATTACTTTGAGACTGTTTATAATCCTTGTAAAGAGGTCAAGTTACATGGGAATATGATCCAGTTTGTGAGCTCAGGGTTGTACAAAATGTGAATTGACATGAGGGTATGTCTATGCATATAAATGCAATAGATAGATAGTTGGAACACTTATGCACAATGGGAATTATTTAAATTATTGGTGAACAAGATATGCTATAATGCATATGAAAAAGATTGAGCATGCATATAACATTCATATAGACTTATTATAGTATGTTATTAGATGATTGTGGTGTTTTCATAGATCATGTGGTGAGTGATGATCTGATCATAGAAGCATATGTAGAATGTTGATGATGTTGATTGCATACTACATAAGGGTATTATGGTTAATGAAATACTGATATACATGATAACAAAGGAAGTTTCGTAGAATTAATAGATGACCAATGGGTCATATTGACATCCAGAGGTGGATGACAACCATACAGGAATGGTTGGGTGTGCTCATATAGTAGTCAAAAGGAATCTAGGAAAAGGTTTCCCTGATAAATGCCTATTGACTAAGAATGGTTGAAGCATGAAAGGAATGTGGACTTGGGCATTTTATAGCCTAGGTGATATTGTAATTACATGTTTGCATTTTGTGAATTGTGGGTTACTTTTGTAACAGAAGAGAAAGAGTGGTTTCTTGTTTCTTGTTTCCATGAAGATAAGGAAACATAATAATGAATATTCCTATGAGACTTGTCATAAGAAGGGTTGTAATATCTCTGGGAGGAAGGATATGGATGTTTGAAACATCCATATGTGAGAATGGTCCATGGAAAAAGGGTGCAAGAAATAAACTTGGATGTTGAATATCTATGTATGTAAGCATATGCTTGAGTGCATGAAGTAAATGCATTGTAAGACTGCCTGATATGAAGGCTGATATTAAGACCAAAAAAATATGAATGAAATATATAAATATGTGCAAGGGATGCACATTCATTTTGAATGTGTGTGTGTGTGTGTGTGTGTAATTTATAAGAAAAACACTCATATATATATATATAGTATTCAACATGAAAATTTTATTTTATTATATTTTATATCTCCACAACATTAAAAAAATCAATAAATTGATTTTACTTCCAAAATATATTATATTATATTATTTCTATGCTATGCATATAGCATACTTCTCCGTGTATATCGAATTAAATAATGCATTCCATCCATGCATACACATTGCAAGAGAAATCAATAAATTAATTTTAAGCAATTAGGAAACAACTCTATAGAATCCCTCAAATCAATATGAAGTGAAAGAAAATTGATCCACAATGGGTATTGTTTTTTACCATGAACCTCCAGGTTAAAATCATCTCTCCATGATTACACATAAGCTAGGGAACCTGCAATATTCCATGTATTGTACTGTAGAATTTATCGAGTTGTAGATTTAGTGTTGAACATGAGACAAACATATCTATACCCCAAACCCAAGTATGAATTCAACGAAACTCCTTTGGCCTCCCATTTCAACAAAAAACATTTATTGAACTCCACCTCATGTGACATGCAATAAAGAAAATACAATACCACCCCACAACACTCTAAATTTTGGCGTCCCTCTTCATACTCCTTGTTACTGGCTAAAAACACATTGAAAACCCCTTCAATGATATCCCCATTGGTCTGTGTGGTAGGGATCTCAGGATTTCCATAGACCAGGGATAAATAAGCAAGATGAGTCAAAGGAGGCACCTCACAAGGTTTGATCAATGACTTCTTGTTAATTCGAATAGAGTCTAATTGAGCATCAATAATTTGAACCTATGGCTGCATATATGAAGAAATCATAACCAAGGAAAAAGAATCATTTTGGGCTTCGGGTTTATTACCTACACTTTCACGTGGTTCATATTGAGTAGTAGCTAAATTGAATGGGTTGAGATGAGGTAGTGGGGGACATTTTTCTTCATTGCCAAGTCATGGAACCACAACCATAGAAGACACGACAATGTTGTAGGATCCTTCCAAATCATGACAATCAAGCGACACAAGCTACAAAGGAAAATGTTGCCTTGATTGATTGCATCTTGAACACTATTTCCTGTTAGAATGAATATGAGAGCAATTTCTTGAGGAAAATTGACCCTTAGATATGTGTTGATTGTGGCCAACCATAGCCACATAGACAAAATGGATTTATGGCCCAAAACCCACCAGACTCTAGAAGAAAATCATGCGGATGCACCAGTCATAGAAACTACCTTCAAATGATGACTTAGTATTCAATGACTTCTTCAATGGCAACAGATCCTTCCTCACTTGCAACTCACTGAACCAACAACTTTGATTTCTAAATGAGCGATTGAAGATTCAGTTGAAAATGGAAATGATGGTCCTACTAAGCTAGATTCCAGTGAACATGGTGGCTAGGGATATTCCAGCAAACATATTTAACATGTGGCTGGGGATCTTGGCTCCTACACACATTCCCTTGAGTGTATCGACTCCTCGACGTGTTGTCACTTGGATTGGATTTTAATAGTGGGGGTGACAATCCCTTGGCAACATGGTCTTGTAGACCAACCACAGTGGGTATCATCAAGCTTGGTCAATCACACATTAAAATCATAGACCCCTTTATGGAAATGAAACCTTGAATAATAAGGCCAATGCCATTATGAATTAATCAAATCAAAAAATCTACAAATTGTGGGACTTATTTGATAGTTGAAAAAAAACTACCACTTTTCTACAACATTAATGTAATACGCATACTACAAAAGGATATGCATAGAAACTACTTATAAAAAATATATAGAGCATACACACGATCACTACTAACAAAATTACATCATATGTTTTTTAACTATCTTTACATAGAGTCAAAGCACCATGTCCCTAAAAATAATTAGAAATTATGCAAGGATGAACCATGATTAAAAGATCCCTTAGTTTCATGGTATATCATGATATCTTATGAAATATTAGTGGTGAACTCATATGGTTGATCAATTCTCATCCTTAATGAAAAATTGAAAAGCATATCTTTCGTTTCATCATGGATTTGAACATGAGAAAGAACATGAGAAAGTAAAACCATGATTTTCTAGTGGTTTTTGTAGGTTCCTTGATTGTAGCATATAATGAGAGGTCAATAAAATATATTATTTAAGTTATTATTTATTTTTCACTTTTCAACATATTATTTTTCACTTTTCAGTTGTGGCCTTTAAAATTTTTAATTTAAAATTTTTAATTATATGAAACTAATAGTAAATAAGTATTGCAAAATAATATATAAATTTTAAATGATTGGTCCTAAATATCAAGAATAATATGTTGAAACATAGGTAAGAAGAATGTGTTATTTCAAATGAATTTTGTAAGAAGAATATATATGTATCATGGAAATTTGATTTCAAGTAAATTATGAATCTCATTTATGTGATAAGTGAAATATAGTTATAAGAAAAAAAAAAAATCTACTCTCTTTTTATAATTTCTAATAATTAAAAGTTTTAACCAAAACATTATCAAATTTAAAATTTGATATCAAAATTTCATCCATCTCCCTTTTGATTTTTCAAAAACTCTTAATGAACACAAATTATAATATATTCAATTCATAACATAAAGGGATGTAAATATCTAAGATAAGGTTCCAAGTTCCAATAAATATTATATTACAACACAAAATTACATGATGATTGATAATACTATATGTGATAATTGATAGCATTGTATGTGCTTGGATATTAGTTTTTAAAATTGACCAAATATTCTTTACATGATGATTGATATCACTTGTATGTACTTGGATATTAGTTTTTAGTTTTTAAAATTAATCAAATATTCTTCACTGTTTATATGGAGTTTTTTCTCTTACTTTAACTTGTTTTATTCAATATTTATATGATATTTATATGATATTGGTTGGATGAAAATAAAACCATTTTATATATTAGTTTTTAATTTTTAAAATTATCAAATATTCTTCACCATTTATATAGAGCTTTTTCTATTAGGTTAAACTTTAACTTATTTCATTGAAAATTTATATGATATTAGTTTGATGAAAAGAAGACCATTTTACATGGATCTTCTTCTATTAGATTAAACTTTAGATTGTCTCATTCCAAATTTATATGATATTGGTATGATGAAAAGAAGAGCATTTTTTTTTATTGACCTCCATTTCACATAAAAAAGAATGTTTTCCAAATTATTATAACATACATTCACCATCTATCATCTATTTGAGTTTTTTCTAATAGGGTAAACTTTAGAATGTCTTAATCAAAATTTATATGATACTGGTTTGACTAAAACAAGACCATTTTCGGTATTGATCTCCATGTTACATAAAAGTGAAAGTTTTTTCAAATTATTATAACATACATTCAATTTCTTTTTACTTTTAT